>SKCR01015585.1:0-64668 GCA_019454045.1 Zanthoxylum bungeanum
GTGCACATGCATTGGCTGTATGTGCGGCTGCTAGAATCAAACGCTCTAGTCTTTAAAGTAAGATGTACACAACGGCCACTTGGCGTACTGCGTATGCGGAAACTATCCATCTTATTGGTGACCAATCTGATTGGGTCTTGCCAGAAAAGTTATCAGGTATAAAATTATTTCTTTGTTCATTGAAAAACATTCAAAAACAATTTTAACTAATGATTTTCAATGTAGTTTGAATGTATTGCCACCAAATGAGTGTGTTTCGGTGGGATAACTAAAAACAAATAGAAGACTGTCACAGGGCGAACAAACAATGCAAGTCATATGCGGTCGATGTGGCCAACGTGGACACAATAGACGTTCATGCATGACTCTTCTTAACCAAAATCCAAGTCAACAGTAATTTCAACCTATGTAAACATAAGTGATGTATTAATAATTGATATTTTTGATTTATGTTTTCAAACTTATATGTAAAAATCCTATGTATTAATAAAAATCGTTAACTATTTCGTCCAGCATGAAAATCAATATCGTATCAAATAAAAATGCATTTATGTTTTTGTAGTGAGAACAAATGGGGAATGCCCGGTTTTATACACATTGTTTCAAACTTCGAAAATCTGAAGAATATTTCAGAGATCCGAATCAAAACTTCGGAAATCCGAAGTATTGAATAAAAAAAATTAAAAAAAAAAAAAAGAATTTAAAAACTTCGGATCTCCGAATTTTACTCCAACTTCGGTGGGTAGATTCTTTGAAGTACACTTCGGAGGCTGTGGCTGAAAATACAAATGACCAACATTGTGATTCATTTGACAAATGAGTATTTTTTTGGGTTTATAAATTTCCCAAAAAAAAAAAAAACACTAACAAACTAAACCAATATATACATGCTCTGATGCTCGTACGGAGGAATATTTTCAAACAATTGAATGAGAAAATTGAACTAAATAACAAATTGACAGTGGCAATGTATTGTACCTTGGCTTTAGATATGATCTTGACAGCAACTTGCTGATCCTTGAGCTCACCCTTTTTACCTCTAGCAGAGCATGTATGTCCAAAATGCCCTCGCCCTATTTCCTTTCCAAGCTCATACTTAGCCCCGAAATTGTTGCTGTAACCGAAGCTTTTGTCAAGCGACTGCTCCGGTTCGGCTCCTTGCTCTTCGGGAATCGTACTTTCTTTCGGCTTCCCAACGCCAAGCCGCTTGACTAAAGACGCCTTTATGTGTTTCGCCGGAGACGGCGGTGGGAACGGCCTTCTAAAAAATCTCCTCGGCGTCGAAGCTCTAGCCGGAGACGGAGACACACCGGCAGGCAGTGGACTCGCCGACACGCCGTGAGGATAAGGACTAGGCCACGGGCTCGGTTGAGAAGACCGGCCAGGTGTATTCTTCACCGGCACGGAACCATTACCAGGAGTTGACGGCGGTAACGGCGTTTGATTTTGATTGGCAGATACGACCATAGTTGTCGTGTTGATTGCGTTAGTTGTCCCGTCATTTTCGGTTGTTGGAATGGTCTTACCGTAACACTGTCCCATCGCCTGCACCGGCTCTTCGTCTGATCGACACTCAGTCAAAGTCCACACATCAGACGGTTCAAAATTTCCAACGCGGATCAGATAATCACCGGAAATTTTTAAAAAAAAAAAAAACAAAAAAAGAAGAAACACGAAAGAGTATAATAAAACAGAGAGAGATCTGCGGCGGGAAAACGATAAAATAAGGGAATTTTTGAGTCAGATAAGAGAGAGAGAGAGAAAGCTCTGTTTAGAGAGTGGTGTTAAACAAGAAAGAGGTGAAATTAGTTGGGAAATTATATGTAACATGTCATGAAGGCACACATAAGGGAATAATCTACTACCTACGTTAGATTTTTCAGAATTACAATTGGAAGGTGAAAATTATCAAGTGAGTACATGTATTATCTGTCAAGTCTGTGACTTTTGGATTTTTTTTAATTTGAATTTTGGTCATTTATGTCTTGTATTGTGTATATTTCTTTTTTAGTTTTTTATTTTTCGCTCTCTTTTGTTTACAAAGTACTTTTCGTTTTGTCTTGTGCTACTTTTCTTTGCCGTTATTTATTATTATATTATATTGTTAATATTACTTATTATTTTATTAAAGAAGTGTTATTGGAAGTAAGGGTTTTATTCATTCGATTATAGGTTTGAAAAAATGGATTCGTTTAATAAATGGGTCAATTCGATTCGTTTATTAAACGAATCGAATACAATTTAAGCTCATTAATTCGTTTATTCGTTTAAGATTCGTTTTATTATTTTTATTTACCAGTTTTTGTTAATTTTCAATTAAGATTCGAGAATTATAGTTAATTATCATAGAAAAAATAATATTTTCGATATTTGGTGAGGTATTTTTAGTAAATATATTAATTACATATTTCATATGTATATTTTATGAAGAATTAATGTAAATCAAGTGTGGTAAATTATTTTATTAAATAATATCATTGACTAAACGAATATCGTCGTATTCGATTCGTTTAATAAACGAATCGAATACGAATCCTGATATTAGGATTCGTTTAATAAACGAATCGAATACGAATCCGTCACATTTTTATTCGATTCGTTTAGGATTCGATACAAATTTGATTCATTGATTCGTTTTGCCACCTCTAATTGGAAGCGATTGTGGTTTTCTATCTCATGTTGTTAAGTGTACACATTTAGCTCATGCACTGCCAATTTTGACCAGTTTGTAGGGGTAGTTTGGGTAATTTAAGTGACAGATTGACACTCTCAGCTGTTTGGTTGTTTTTACTGAAACGCCTACGTTTCACACGTGCATAGAATTGGATATAGTGAGTATAGTAAACCCGGAACTGAGCAGTATAAACAGAGTCCGCTGATTGGATTTGAGAGAATCGAAGAGCTGACGAAGACGAACATACACAAGCTCAACCTGATCCGAAGGTTCCAAGCAGTGCGGGTGACGAAGAAAAGTAAATCCGATGTGGCAAAATCACAGCCGTTGATTCATTAATTTTCTTGGTCTTTTCAGTTTGAAAATTAATTTGATGGGAGAGGATTTTTCCTGGAAAGTATTTTATATGCATGATTGGATAATAAGGATTTGGGGAAACATAATTTTTTTTCCACTATTATAGTTTCTGTTGACGGCTGATTTTCGTCTCAGGAGCAATAAGGGAAATATCGTTTCTGGGATAACCTTCATTCAACAGTGAATTTGTTTGGTTATGGGAAACCAAAAGCAAACTTTGACAAAAAGGGGATGAACACATTGACCAACACAGAGTTTTAACGTGGTTCGGCGGATTGAATCCAATCTACGTCCACGGGCACGAAACGGATGGGTGTTTTATTACTGAAATGTGTTCGGCGGACCTGTTTTGTGATCGATCAGTGTGGAAACCGAGCTGTTTATGTTTACAGAGTAATTCTAGTTCTTCCTTTGTGATCTCTTTTGTAATCGACTAACTGACTTTTCTAGCTTTTGCTCATAAAAATCAACCAACCCTTACAAATGCACTTCCCCCTCCTATTTATACTAACAAAGAGGCGGTTCTGCCCCCCTTCTAGATGACACCACCCATGTGAATTCATTAATGGAATCTATTTCCCCAAGGCCACTTGGCCGAAAATATCGTGTTTCCATCATCACCATGTCACATCATCTTATCCCGTAATGATAGTGTCCCATCACCTTATCCCATAAGGATAGTGTCTCATCACCTTATCCCATAAGAATGAGGCGGTGGAAAATATCTTGCTATCTGCTCGGTCTTCATGAGGTCGGTACAATGATCCTCTAATCTGAGAAAAACTGATATCGATCTAATAATATCCGACCAGCCGTGCTGAAGTGGTCGGCCACTTGTCAACGAATGCTCTGCCTTTTCTGTCAGAACATGGCATGTTATATGGTCTGCAACACCCTTCTGACTGGGTCGGCATCATGGATCTTGGTCAAAAGGAAATTACAATTTCTACCCCTACCGCACTGTTCAAATGCCTTGATGCTTGAAAATACCACCAACAGTTTCATTTATAAAAGAATCTCGTCTAAGTATATAACAAGTCAATAAATTTTTGCAATTAAAGTTTTCAGTGTGATTTGAATGTGTCAAAATCTGAAATAATAAAATTTTGAAATAGTAAATTTTGAAATAATTAATTATAATAACAATAATACGTGACGAGCATTATAATGATGCGGCCAGGCCAAGTAAGACAAAGAAAATTAATTAAATTAAATCAAATAGGTAAGTTTTAATATTTTAATAAGTACATTATACTATAATGTACATATTAATTGCCACACATATAATTACAAGGAAGAACGAAACAGAAACAACAGAGTTGGAAAAACTATCCTTCCTTCTGATTGGAATATAATTCATATGGTAAAATTTAACTCTAAACAATTTAGGGCCAGCACTCTAACCCAACGGAAGGTCAATAAACCAGCCTGGAATTAATGCTAATTCGTGTACATTCAACATATGCTGCTGCCAAGGTTTTAAACAAATTTTAAAGCAAATCAAGGCTCAAAATTTGTGTCTGGTAAATAAAATAAAATAAATAAAAAAATTGAATTGTAATTGCGAAGACCGTTAGGCAAAAGAAAGGCAAAGCTGCAACACTAATTCAACCTACAACGAATTGAGTTACCCTAGGCAAGCGGCCCAAAACCTTTGCAGTCCTTGACTGTGAGGGCAGGCAAGGAAATTTATTGCAATAAATTTAAGACAATCATGTAAATTCGAAGACTATGGCATAGCTAAGTATCCCGGTACTTATATTGGGACATTTAAACAATATCTATTGAACTTAAAAATGAGATATTTAACTTAAAACTTCCACCATTAAATTTAAAATTAATACTCATTTCATATTTAATACTAGATGTTTCCAATATAATGTTCTCGTTTCAAGTTCAGTTATTCGGATTTTAATTTTAATGTCCTAATATAGGTACATTAGCAACTATAGACAGTGAATTCTGCATTTAATCAACAATTGATCGTTGATCGGAAAGGGGCACTAGCAATCCTGTAAAATAAAGACAGAGGGAACGTAGAGTGTCTGACCACTGGTGTGGTGGTTATCGTAGGCACTCTGACGCTCAAGTCAGTAGTGGTGACGGTGGTCTGAAAGAGAACAAGGCAAAAGTGATACCTCGTACCTCGATTTGTGTAGAGTGTCTGAGCGGAGTGAGGGCAAGGGTTTTGAATCTCAAGTTTGTGAGTGAGAGCTTGAATGAATTCGTAACCTTAGGGATCCCCTCTAGTTATAAATTTAGGTATCATAGTCTCATGGGGACTCGGATTCCTATAGAGGGAACCGAGTTGAACTCAAATAAAGAATAGTTTTTATCCATTTAGGATTTCGAGTAATCCCAAAATTCTTGAGAGTTATCCCGTAAAAGTATGGAATTGAGTCTTGGCAAAAGTAGCACTTGTTCTGTGTAGACTGGATCTCATTGTCTGGACAGCTAAGTAATATGGAGAAGGATTCCTGAAATCCCAGTCAGTTGACTATAATCTTACTGTTTCAAGTATGTTGGATCCTTGATGTCGGTTAGGTCATTTGGAATATTGGTCGTGCATGAGGGTATAAGTCGATTGGACTATCGAGTCGACTAGAATTCTAGTCGGCTGGAAATTCGTCATGGCCAGCGGACGAGTCCACTCGATTATGGACTAGTTGGCTGGAAATTCGTCGTGGGTCAGCGGACAAAGTCCAGTCGACTATACTTCAGAAGCGAGCTAAAGTCCAGTCAGTTGGATCTTCAGGGGGATCAAAGCCCATTGATTGAACCAATTCAGTTGGATATCATTGAGTCATATTTTACCCTTGTTGGGGGTCTAATCAGAGAGGCGCAGCAGAAGGAGCGCGGTTCGGGCGAAATTGTAATTTAAAATTTTTAAACTTACGAATAAATTATTCAATATCAAATATTAATAATTCATTCATATTTCACCTAAACATATTTATTCGATATCATATAACGACATAAATAATATAGAAACATCGCAAAATTTTTACGAAAATATTTTCCGTAAAATAGCATAAAACGCGTTTCTGGCCGAACCGACCGACAAATGCTCATGGGGACTGCCCAGGTCAGCCCCTAAAATATTTGGACAGTACATAGGCTGCCTGAACAGTGACCAGTTCACTGTTTGGGCTGCCGTTACCCGGTAACTTTGTTTTTCACTGTTTCCTCGTCGAAATCCAATCTCGTTTAATATACCAAATATATTAATTTCTCGATTAATTCCAAATTAATCGTTTTCTCTCTTTAATATATTTTATCCCAGATAAAATATCTCCGCAATTAATCCCATATTAATTTTCTCTCTCTTCTAATTAATCCCAAATTAATTTAGAGTGCGAGTCATACGTCATCGGTGAATCTTTGGGAAGCGACCCATGAGATCTCCGGATATGTTGGAAGTAAATTCGGTCGTCGGACTATCCGAACACGTAAGTACCTCGTACTACGTTTATACCGATTTACAAGACAAGGTTGGCCTCTAGCAAAACGCCATGCCTACCCAATTCTCCGGAAACTTCCTTACAGGAATAAAGGATCTATATCAGGCGTAGTATACGTAATATTGCGTATTTCTGTCCAGTATCGGATGATCATGTGCTAGGCCTGGGGTTGGAATTGTGTCTGCCCCGTACGAAGCACATGTCGGATGTCTGGTAACTAGTCTCTATAATCGGATAAACATGACCTTGTCATTTTATCCCGATAGCTGCAGCATTTAAGAGAACCAGTCCCGTATCCTACGTGACCATCATCTCCATATGACTGGAGTGACACTTCGGTCTTGACATCACACCCAACACACTACGATTCTCAATATACCCAGTATTGGCGTACACAGAACCTGTTAAAGCCCTAGACGACCTCAACCAAAGTATATTGATTGCCGCAAGTATTAGAGGTGCAAGTCTCAGGTTAAGACCAAATACACCTATCCTGATTTCGGACTTCCATAGACACATAGTCATACTACCAATGGAATTATGAGGGGGTCTATCCAGAGCGAAGCTGTTTCCCGTACCATCGGTGAAACACAACCTCCTATTACACTTGCATGAGTATCTTATACCCAAATATATGAGAACTATGCAGTTGTGCCCTCACAACGCGCACAAGTGTAATACTAGTCTTTTACGTATTTATCGATGTCCAATCTCGATAATACTCTGACTAGGGATATTTAATGATTTATTTATCCTTCGTGGACTGATACTGTCTCATATCATTCTCTCCGTCCAGGAACAAATCATAGGGATCTCTCATCATTTATACATCTAGGTGATCTAATAACAAATGATAAGATTGCATTCTATTTTGTCACATAGTTAATTTGTACAACAATACCATGATCTGTACAAATAATGACGCTATGGGTCATAATTGTCCAACAATCACACCTAAACAGCAGCCGAAATACACCAAGAACAGCAGCCTAAATACAGCAAACACAGTGACCGAAAATACAACAGCAAAACAACAGTGAAACGGAGCGAAAATGGTAGCTTGAGCAGCGAAACAGCGAGAGAAGACGTTGAACCAGTGAACCGGAGGAGTTGCTGAGCATCCACCCTTCCGACGACCGTGTACGGTACTTCCGAGAGTCGACATAAGAGGTTAGACCTGAGGGCACTTTTTGTATTTATTTTTTATTTTTTTTAGTTATTTATTTCGTATGAGAGTCGTTTATGGATGCATGTTGTGGTTTTGAGTAAAATGGAAAATTTCTCGCCTCTTGTGGTATATAGGATGGAAACCCGGACATAAATTTCATAGCCAATTCCGAATGGACGGTAGTATGATCTGTACTCGGGATACAACTCCACGTACCACTAGAGTATACGACACATATTTATTTCATGTTATATTGATTTGTTTATTATTATCGTTATTTAATTTCTGAATGTTATTTGTCTATGTAATAATGTGATGCGCATGGGCTTAGTAAGTGAGATTAAAGATCCTCCGTTTCGAGGGGTTAAAATCTTTTACCACGATGCTTCACGCCACCGCGCCGGATGACGTATATTCAGCTGAATGTAAGATGTGTTCAATCGGGTATACAAAGTCTGATATCGTTGTCTTTATTTTTTTATGCATTATGATATTAGTTTATGGGCTTAGTAAGTTGGATTAAAGGTCCTCCGTTTCGAGGGGTTAAAATCTTTTACCACGATGTTTTGCCGCACCGGATGACGTATATTCGGTTGAATGTAAGATTTGTTCAATCGGGTATACAAAGTCCGATATCATTGTCTTTATTTTTATGTGCATTATGTTATTAGCGCATGGGCTTAGTAAGTTGGATTAAAGGTCCTCTATGTCGAGGGGTTAAAATCCTTTACCATGATGCTTTGCCGCGCCTTGTAGCCTGTTATTGTTTATTAGGTGTCATCTATTCACCCGTTCACGTATATGTCATGTCGTTTACTATTTTTTTGAGGTCACTGTTGTAACCCCGTTCGAATGCGTTTCAGAACGCCGCACGAACGCATGTTTTCTATCTCAGTTCGTTCGAACGCGTTTACGAATGCTATACGAACGTGAACCTTCCATTTACCGTTCGAACACGTTTACTAACGTTACTCGAACGCGCACGTATTTCCTTTGTTTTATCATGCATCAGGTTTGGTCCCGTTCGAACGCGTTCTCAAACGCTATACGAATGCGAACCTTCTGTTTACTGTTCGAACGCGTTTGCGAAACGCTACTCGAACGCGAATGCATTTTGTTTCATCAAGTCCTGTTCCGTTCGAACTCGTTCTCAAATGATATACAAACGCGAACCTTCTGTTTTACGTTCGAACGCCGCGAACGCGTTTTCAAACGATACACGAACGCACATACACTGAACTGAGTCCTTTTCATCACATGTCATGCATAATTATTTCTTGGGTGATTTCTCTTGTATCATGTAATCAATCACACTGTTTGTATCCCTGCATTTATCTATTTGATGTGTTCACGAGATGGTATTCAAGCATGATTAGTCATTTATTTTGCATTTAGAATTTGCATTATGTCTAGGTTGTTCTTTGTTTTCCGCATTATATGATCGAAATATGTTCATAATATTGCCCTGTGCTATTGCATATTCGCCGTTATTCCAATTTGTTTCCATGCGTGATTATTATTATCTACTGGCATGCCTATGATCGAATGTAATGTGCTTATGACATCGCATGCTAGCCGTATTTATCTTTAAGTATGCAAATTGGGACATAGATTATATGCAAATATGTTGTATGCAAATATGAAAATGTGTTACATGTGAACTTAGATGAACTTTTGATTTATGCATACAAACTTAGGAGTAAATTATCCTTGGAAATAAATGTTGCTTAGGCTTGGTTAAATTATTGTACAAATCATTTCATTACAAGAGGCATAAGTAAGGGACCATTCTGAACCCAACAGTTTGAGGTCTTCCCTTGCAAGGGGTGAGTGCGGCCTTAAATCTTTGTCCCGGTTCACACCGGGTGGCGACTCCATTATTCTCCCGCTTTAGTCCCCCGCGGGCTACTCCGTACTCCCAACCGGGCCGCGAGCCCGGAACAGCATACGTCACCCAGTTTCTGTGTTCCCACAGTCTGGCGACTCCACTGGGGATAGATAATCGGCCCCGAAATAATGTCTTGTAATATTATGATTTGTGCTTTAATTAACCGTGTCTACTGTGGGTTAAAAGGGGTTTAATCAAAGGCACTTTTTAAAGGCTGGGTAATGGTTTGGTGTCTTCTTTCATTCACTACCTTTCTATAAGGAAAAGCTGTGAAGGCACCTAGATAATCACTTACTTGTAGCCTATTGTGATGGACTAATTTGGAGGACTCGTTGTTTATTCCTGTCACCAAGCGATAAGAGCCTAAGAGGCTTGGGTTTTTAAGAGAGTTCGCTCCGCCCTCCCTCTGGGGAATCTACAACGGGAATTCCATTTGACAGTCAGTCACACACTATAACTCGTTGGCACGTACTGTAATGTATAAAAAGGTGCGCTCACTTGGTCGCTCGAACCCTTGAGTGAGGAGACCTAGTTGTGGGCAATCTTTCACCAGTGAGAGTCTTTGTCTACACTCCCGCAAACCCACACGTAGACCGGGGTTTTTTGGCCTATAAAAACTATTTCCTTGTGCTTGTGGACCATCCTCATTTGGATGCAGTTGGATTTCTTGTCAGAAATGCGAACTTGTTGGGCCATTTAAACTGGGACGAGTTCGTATCCTATGACAATTGGGCCAAAAGCTTCTGAAATGTTGATGGGCCACTCTGTAGAAATTATTTCTGTATGCTTGTGTTTGGGAACATTGTCGCTTGGATCCATTCAGACCTTTTGTCATGTTTAAACTGGGACAAGAACGTATCTTATGACGGTTGGGCCAAAAGCTTCTAAAACGCCAATGGGCCATTATATGTTAGTGTTTAGGAACATTATCATTTGGATACGGTTGGACTTCTTGCTATGAGATGTGAACTTGTCGGGCCATTTAAACTGGGACGAGTTCACTCCTATGACAGTTAGCCCAAAAGCTTCTATAATGATAATGGGCCGATTTGTGTGAAATTTTGATATATTCCTTGTGTCACATGCATCTCATTCATCTCATGCATACATAAATCCTGTTAACACCCTCTATGTCTATAAAAGACATCATAGATTCCTGTTGGGTTAGGAAAGATGGAAGACTCACTAAAAGACCGGTAATAGATATGAGTACATCCGATAACGAGGTATCCCGGATAGATCAGTTGGAAAACGGTCTCGCCAAAATTACTGAACATTGCAAGCCTTGACTACTGCTGTGGCTGGTATGGCTGTACCTCGTGCTGGGGGAAATTCTGAGAATGTTAGGCGTGAGGAGCCTCCGAGTGGGTTGGGGGATGATATCCCCGCTTTTGATGACGACATGGTCGAGTATGCAACAGACAGAGTGATTGGGTCTCAGGCAGAATTTACGAAGCTTCAGGATCAGGTTGAAACAGTTACCCGTAAAATGAGGGGTAAACATGAAGAGTTGTTAGATTATAAGGCAATGACCTTCGAATATTAGTTGCCAGCTCAGTTCAAGATGCCAGATATGGCTAAGTTCAACGGGAATGGGGATCCAAGGGTCCATCTCCGTCAGTATGTTTCAGTTATGAGTTCAGTGGGTTTATCCAAGTGTCAAGTGCAGAAAATGTTTGGGATGTCGCTTGAGGGAGAGCCGGTAGTTTGGTATCACACATCACAGCCTTGAGAAGAAGATTAGGGAAGATTGGAGAGAACTGGTTGATGCTTTTCTTAGCAATATGTTACAGATCTGGAAATTGATTGTCACTCCGTGATTTGGAGAACATTAAGCAGAAGCCAGAGGAAAGCTTCAAGGAGTATGTGGATCGCTGGAAGAGCCAGCTTCTGAAAATGCAGACTCGGCCCTCTGAGAAGGACCATATTTAAATGATCATCAAGGGCACCAAGCCCTCAATTTATGGCAAGCTGAGGAGGATGACCTCCATGATTACTGATTTTTGACAGTTGAGAGAAACTGTCATGGATATTGAAGAAGGAGAGGCAGGGAACAAGAAGTTTTATGGCCTAAGTAGGAGGCCTATTAGGGGAACATCAGGTACCAAACCTGTTTCTACGGAGATTGCTGCCATCCGGAATCAGATATTCTCCAACTTAGGGAGACCCTTGTCTAAAGTGCTGGAGAAATTAAAAAGACAAGGACTTCTGAAACCTCTGGAGACCAAACCACTTCCCAACCCTCCACCACCACATCTCAACCTGAGCCAATACTGTCACTTCCACCAACAGAAAGGCCATGACACTGACAATTGTGCCGCCCCTCCGCCATGAAATCCAGGACCTTATAGACTCCAAAAAGAAATCCCAGTCTCTCATCTCTCACCAGAGAAATTCAATCCCACTTTATCTCCTTGGCCATTTATGAAATGGGGAATGTAAATCGTTGGGAAACTACCAGTCGTATCGGGATAATGAGTCTACGTGCTGGCATTGACGGACTACTACTCCAAATGGATTGAAACAGAGGCTTTCATGAGGGTAAGGGACAAGGAAGTGCAGAGCTTCATATGGAAGAATGTCATCTGTCATTTCGGTCTAACCAGGGAGTTCGTTACTGATAATGGATCCCAATTCATCAGTCACCACTTCCATGATTTTTGCAGAAATTGGGGAATCAAACTAAGCTTCTTCACCCCACACTACCCACAAGCCAACTGTCAAGCCGAATCTTCCAATAAAACCATAATGAACACTTTGAAGAAGAGACTGGAGTAAGCAAAAGGGGTGGTGGGCGGACGAACTCCCAGGAGTCTTGTGGTCGTACCGGACGAGTGTAAGATCATCTACTGGCAAAACTCCATTCTCCTTGACTTTTGGCACAGAGGCGGTCATTCCAACCGACTATAGTGTGCCTTCACCACGATACCAGTGGGTTGACGAGAGTACGAACAGGAAATTCTTGACCAATATTCTCGACACCATTGACGAGCTTAGGGAGAACGCATCTATACGACTTGCAGTCTATCGATAGAGGATGTCGAAACACTTCAATAAAAACATGAGGAGTATAACTTCCAAAGAAGGAGATTGGGTCTGACAGAAAGTCTTTCAAAATACTAAAGAAGTTAAGGATGGGAAACTCGGCTCTACTTGGGAAGGTCCATACATCATCACGAAAGTTATAGGTCATATAGGCTACAAACTAAAAGCAGATGATGGTAGGCATATCCATAACAGTTGGAATGCCATTCACCTCAAGAAGTTCTGCAGATAATCACGTTTGAAGATCACTCGACAAATCGCAATCTTATCACAAAGGGTGACATAATCATTTGATTTTTGTTTCAGTTTACTTTTATGTAATTTTGCTTAAAGTTTTTAATTGAACAAGTTATTAATAATTCGATTTCGTTCAGATGACAGAAAATAAATGTACCCTCATCCAAACGACAATTGGAATTTATATACCAAAGGATAGTATTGTCTTTTCAAAAAGGCCTGAGCCAATATTACAAAATAATCGAAACGACATAGCTACATCAATTTTTTTGGCCTTTCGATAGGCTCAACTGAATCAACCGGCTGAGAAAGAGGGTCAGTCTCCATAGGCTGCATCGGTTTAGATGCTTCCGTGACGGCTTCTGTAACCTCATCAACAGTGTCACCAGTTATCGGAACCTCTTCAATTCTCTCGACAATAGTTCCTTCAGTCTCTTCAGTAGCTACTTCATTAGAACTGACCTCCTGCCCTCCTTCGACCCCGGGGTCTTCGATTGACAAAGAAATCCCAGCCTTCAATCTTTCCCCTAGTGTTATCTATTTTTTAGGATTCCATGAGTTGTGCTCTCTAGACACATATTCCTTCATGAGGAGGCTTATGTACTTTATGATGGCTTCCACAGCCACTCCCTCTAATCTATCCAGCAACTCCGTCTTCTGTCCCTCCAACTCATTGACGCTCTCATTAAAAGCCTCTAATTCAGTCAACGTCGTCTCCAGTTTAGCTTTCATGGCCTTGGCTTCATTTTCAGCTTCCCTTGATTTTTTCTTGGAGTCTTCCAAATATGCTTTAGCCTCAGCCAGCTCCCATCGCAGTGCTGCATTCGACTTCTCCATGTCTTTTGACTTCTTCAAGCTAGTGTAGACACTTGCATTTTTGCTTGAAAGCCTGATGATGAGCCTCGTTGGGAGGCACTACCCGATAAGTTGCGGAAGTCGCGGGAAGCGGACGTCGGAATGGGAGATTCCAAAGAAGTACGTCGTCAGATTTAATTTGCATGTTCACTGCATGTGCGTTCGGGCTGCATTCGGCAACACATTCGAATGGCTAACAGATTGTGGGCGTTCGTGTAGCGTCCGAATAAGCGTTCTAACGACCATCGGTATTTCTGTTTTACTGCTAGCCACACGCCCAAGCCCATCCAAAGACAAGCCTACCAAATCCCATCCAAAAATAATTAAAACATTTAAAACACATGTCTAAATTAAATCAAATCCAATTAAATTAAAACAAATCAAATCCCCTTATAAATTACACAATATCCTTTCCTTTAATAAACTAATTAAATCACCTACCAATTTAAAGATATTCCCCCACCAAAAATATAAATATGCTTTCCCTAAATTAAACCCATACATTATTTACTTGATTTGTTTCCTTTTGAAAATCCATGCACAACCCTAAGCCTAGCCTACTCTTATATAATGAAAACACAAAAAAACCTTTTTTGGCTCTCACTCCTCACGACTCCCCCTCTCTCTCTTGAATGGCATCAACTACACAAAAATATAAAAACCCTAGAATCCTCTCTCTAGTGACTCTCTCTATCTTCACGGCCTCACACCCCTCTCTCACACACAGCCACACTTCTCCTCTCTTCATCCAATGCACAAACAAAGCAACAAGAAACCATGCACACATGAACACTAAACAAACACACACCACTCGGCCCTCTCTTTCACCTTCACACACGCCACTCTTTCTCTCACCCACTCGGCAGTAACACAGCCAAATCCCTCATGGCTTGACACGGTAAGCCACCTCACAAAAGATAACCCCCTTTGACCGACTCACATATGGACACGAACTCCACTCTCTTGGACCACTCAACCGACACAAACTAATAACCACAATACAACCAAAACTGTATCAGCTTCAACGTGAAACAAGCCCTTCAAACTCATCGCATACATCCCTTACACAAACACCGACCAAGCCACAACTAAACAACACAACCACGTGAAGCAAACAGTGACCGAAAATAGTCCCTGAAAACACCCTAAAACAGTCCAAAACTGTCCCCGAACCAACCCCAAAATAACAGCAAAATAACCCCAAAAACAGTCCCCGAAACAACCCCAAAATAGCAGTAAAATAACCCCAAAAACTGACCCTACAACAGTCCAAAACAGTCCTCGAACCAACCCCAAAAAAATAGCAAAGACAACCGATAAAGCAGCAGTGAAAACAGCGGAACGGTGAAGGAAAATATTAGACCAGAAAACCAGAAAAGTTGCGGAGCAGTAACCCTTTCGGCGACGACGTGGCGCACTTCTGAGGAGCAACTTGAAAGGTAAGACCTTAGGGCACCCTTTATTACTTTTTATTTGTAGTTTGGATGCAGCACGCTCGGTTGGACATGAAATATGTCTAACCGGTGTGCGAGGTCCTATATCAAAGACGACCAAATTCTTGGTCACATCTTTCTTTAACGTTCCTTTATCTATTTATCGCACATTTATTTCATATATTAGCTCTTTATCATTCCGCATGTTTCTTCCATTGTTTATGTGTTGTTATAAGCATTATCATACTTCACGTCCATTTTCATGATTGCATTGTGTTAACGCTTGAATATTTCCTCTCGTGGTATATCGGATGGAAACCCAGTCATAAATTCTGTAGCCGAATCCGAATGGACGGTAGTGCGGTCTGTACTTGGGATACAACTCCACGTACCACTTGGGGAAACATTCATGCATGTGTTTACTACATTGTGGATGCCACTTTCGCCACCCCGTTCGAACGTGTTCCCGAACGCTACTTGAACGCATACATTCTGCCTCGCCCCCGTTCGAACGCGTTTCCGAATGCTACACAAATACGGGCATTTTGGACAGGTTCATTTATCATGTCTTAGGTATTTTTGTGTTCATTGTCCCGCTATCTATTTTCTATGAGTTTTTTTGTTAATCTAATGCGCATGGGCTAACTAGGGTGGATTAGAGGTCCTCTATTCGAAGGAAATTCTTAAAGGCTACCTTTACCACGATGTTTTGCCGTGCCGGATGAAGTACACTCGATTGAATGTGAAATGTGTTCAATCGGGCATACAAGGTCCCATATTTTATTTGTTTATTCATGCATTGATAATTTATTGTGCATGGGCTAACTAAGATGGTTTAAAGGTCATTTATTTGAGGAAATGCCTAAAGGCTACCTTTACCATGATATTTTGCCGCGCATTTTATTATGTCATTTACCCTTTGCATATCATTGCTTTATTACGCATGCATTGCATTCTAGTGCGCATGGGCTAACTAGGGTGGATTAAAGGTCCTCTATTCAAGGGAAATGCCTAAAGGCTACCTTTACCACGATGTTTTGCCGCGCCGGATGAGGTACACTCGATTGAATGTGAAATGTGTTCAATCAAGCATACGAGGTCCTATATTATGTATTTGTTTATTCACGTATGGGTTTGCGTCGTTTCATATACCATTTTGGTAATCACGTTTGAACGCGTTTCCGAACACTGCACGAACGTATGCATTCTTCCTCAGTATGTTCAAACGCATTTCAGAACGCTACTCGAACGCGCATGCATTTTATTGTATCATGCATCAGGTCTTATCTCGTTCGAACGCGTTATCAAATGCTATACGAACGCGGACATTCTGTTTATCGTTCGAATGCGTTATCTAACGCTACTCGAACGTGTGCATTCTGTTTACCGTTCGAACGCGTTTACGAACGCTACATGAATGCGCACACACTGGACAGATTCCTTCATAATGTTTTATGCATGTTTGTCTCCTTAGTCATTCCCTTCCCCATCATATGCTTAGTTAGCTCTCTTTAATATTTATGCTATTACCGTTATTGTTTATTTATCTTTCCGCATTCATTTATTTAATATGTTCATGAAATTGTGTGCTTACCGTTATGTCGATTTACTTTTATACTTGCAAACTTAGATATAGGTTGTATGCGAACTTAGATATAGATTGTATGCAAACTTAGATATAGGTTGTATGCAAACTTAGATGTAGGTTATTCTTGAGTATGTATGTTGCGTAGACTTGGTTATATTATCGCTTAAATTCGTTCATTACTAGAGGCATAAGTAAGGGACCATTCCGAACCCAACGGTTTGAGGTCTTCCCTTGCGAGGGGTGAGTGCGGCCTTAAATCATTTCCCAGTTCACACTGGGAGGCGACTCAATTTTATTTCTTTGGTTTAGTCCCCCGCGGGCTACTCCGTACTCCCGACCGGGCTGCGAGCCCGGGACAGCGTCGTCGATTTCTATGTCCTACAGTCTGGTGACTCCACTGGGGATAGAGAATCGACCCCGAAAAAATGTCTTGTAATGTTTGTGATTTTTGCTTTAGTTAACTGTGTCTGCAAGTGGGTTGGGTCCAAGGGGTTTAACCAAAGGCATTATTAGAGCTAGGTAATGGTTTGGTGTCTTCCTTCATTCACTACCTTTCTATAGCTGAAATGAAAAGATGTGAAGGCACCTAGATAATCATTTCCTCGAAGCTTACCGTGATGGACTAATTTGGAGGATATATTGTTTATTTCTGTCACCAAGGCGATAAGAGCCTAAGAGGCAAGGGTATTTAAGAGAGTTCGCTCCACCCTCCCTCTGGGGAACCTTCAATAAGAAATCCATTTTATAGTCATTCATGCATCATTACTCGTTGGCACGTACCTTAACGTATAAAAAATGGTGCGCTCACTTGGTCGTCCGAACCCTTGAGTGGGGAGACCTAGTTGTGGGCAATCCTTCGCCGACGGGAGCCTTTGTCTATACTCCTACAAACCCGCATGTAAACCATAGTTGTATGTCTTATAAAAGTTACCCCTTTATGCTTTTGATAACCACATGCATATTATATCTCGTACATCGCACGCATCTCATGCATCTCATGCATACACGCATCATGTTAACCCATGTGTCTTAAAAGCCATCATAGATATCTGTTGGGTTAGAAAAGAAAGATTTGTCAAAAAGAGTTTAGCAAACATGGATATCGGGGAAAAGGAAACCGAGGAACAGAAAATTTTACGGCAAGGATAGAAAGACCATGGTGGGCCCAAAAAAAAAAAAAAGAAAAAAAAAAGAGAAAAGAGAAAAAAAAGATAGAAAAAAAATTTGTTTGTTCTTAGTCCTTAATAGTTAAGCATGAGTCCGATGATGAAATTGTTTGCTTTAGGATGAAACCTTAGAAACAATAAGTGCGAGATGTGCTCTCATCCGATATTTTGAGTAGTTGATCTTAGCTAGACTCGCAAGCACTTGATTATAGGATCTTAGCAGTGAAAGCCTGAGTAGTCGGCAAGGTGACTAGTTGAAGAGATTGCAGATCGATGAATGACCGTTCGCTTAGATGTCCATCCTGACTTACTTGTGTTACAATATGTGGTATGGTTGGAAACCAAAGGAAAGTCCCTCAAGAAGAAAATATAAACCACCTATAACCGATAAGCGTGAAGCTACCCATGGGCGAGTATTAGGACCACCATGAGGAGAAAAGGGTATGTGTGTAAAAAAAAGAAAAAAAAGAGGGAATACGAAAGAAGAGACGAAAGAAAAGAAAAAGAAAATCATATCACATTGAGTACGGAGAAGTAATTGCAGAGCATGGTCAAGGCATCTAGGTTGGTTTGACCCATTGATCCCATCCTTTGAAACAAAATCATCGAGTTGGCTTACCTAAGGATCAAGCTGTAAAAGAACCTTTGCACGCACACACTTTGAGTCTTGTTCAGATCATTTATTCAAACGCTCAGATTTGAGTCACATCGAATACTTTGAAGGTTCTTTAGTTTCGACACTGGTCATCATTTGAGGGCAACAATATTTATAACTATTGGGACTATTTCGTAAAAGGCAATATAGTATGTTGATATTGAACGTCACATCACATGATCTACTTTGACCTAGTGCAAGCAGTAGAGAGCAGAAACCTAAACCAAGTCTGGGGGCGACCAGTCTACTACCTCACGAATATGGGACATAATGGAATCTTGAGTCATGGGATCAAAGAAAACTGAGCAATCACCAGAAAAGAACTGGCGGAAGAAATTATAAGCAAACCCACAAGGGAACAAGACCCACAACTCAACTCAAATCGGGAACAAGACCCATAACTCTGTTAGACATTATGACCCATAGCGTCACTGTTTTGTAAATGATATTGTATTAGTGTACAAAATCAACTATGTGATAATGAAATTGCCTTTTGCCGTTTTGTAAAATTATTTACTTTGATATATTAATGGCAAAAGTCCATATGATTAGTTCCGTATTGAGATGATATGAGACAGTATCAATATAAAAGGTTTAATCATTAAATATCCCTAGTCGGAGTATTATCGAGATCGGACATCGATAATGCGGAATAGACTAGTATTGCACTTGTGCGAGTTGTGATGGCACAACGGCATAGTTCTCATATATTTAAGTATTGGATACTTATGCAAGTGCGATAGGAGGTTGTGTTTTTGCCGATGGTACGGAAAACAGCTTCGCTCTGGACAGACCCCGCGGAATCCCATTGGTAGTATGTCTGCGTGTCTATGGGAGGCCGCATCAGGGTAGGTGTATATGGTCTTAACCTGAGACTTGCATCGCTAGTACTTGCGACAATCGGTAAACTTTAGTTTTGGTGGTTCGGGGCTTTAACCGGTTCTGTGTACGCCTCTTCTGGGTTTATCGAGAATCGTAGTGTACTGGATGTGATGTCAAGATGGAAGTATCACTTCAGACATATGGAGATGATGATCACGCAGGATACATAACTAGTACTCTATAAAAGGTTGCAACCGTCGGGACAATATGACCAGGTCAGGATTGTCCGATTTAAAGAGACTGTTGTTTGATATCCGATATATGTTTCGTACGGGGCAGACACATTTCCAGCCCCAGGCCTAACATGTGATCGTCTGATACTGGATCGATGTACGCGATACTACGGTATACTACGCTTGATAAAGATCTAATATTCCAATAAGAATATTTCTGGAGAATTGGGTAGGCATGGCGCTTTGCTAGAAGCCAACCTTGTCTTATAAATCAGTAAAAACGTAGTACGAGGTACGTACGTGTTTGGATTATCCAACGACCGTATTTACTGCCAACATATCCGGAGATCTCTTAGGTCGCTTCCTGAATATTCACCTATGATGTTTGATTCGAACTTTATTAATCTTGGATTAATTACGGAGAAACTTTATCTTGGATAAAATGCCTTATTAGGAGAGAGAGAACGATTAATTTGGAATTAATCGATAAAATAATATATTCGATATATTATTAAACGAAATTAGATTTCGACTCGAAATTAAAATCGGATTTTAATTCGGGCAAACGAATTAATTTAGAATTAATTCGTTAGCGATCTGAATAGTAATTTCGCTAGGCGAAATTATTTAATTCTCGTCGCGACGGAAATGCGTTAATTCGGAATTAGCGAAATCGAGCCCGAAAGTGTTTGCGGACACATTCGTATTTTGAAACGGGTAGGATCCGAAAATCACATCGCGAAGTCTCATTACTTGACACGAATAGATGATGGATGTATCTAGTCACCTTTATGGGATGATACATTGTCTCTATTCTCAATGTAATAAGATGATGCCATTTAATGAATTTTTTGGAGGGAAAACCTTTCACGGTTTTTGAAGGGTTTTTTAATTAAAAATTCATTTTGGTAAATCATATCTCATCATTGCTTTTCTCTTTCATTCTCACGGTTTTTGAAACAAATAAAAAATTGAAAATTGAAAAGGCACACTCTCCTCTCCTTCTTCTTCACGCACGCCGTGAGCTTCATCCATGGCAGAAAAATTGTTTTTCATTTCTCAATTTTGCTAGCACAACAAGGGATCAAAGGAGGTGATAGGGAAACATCCTTGGAGCTTGGAGTACTAGAAGATTTGAAGCTTCTCACACTGTTGTTCTTGGCCGAAAATAGCCCAAAGACTTGAAGCTTCTCTCATTCTTGTTCTTGGCCGCAAAACACCCACCTTGGAGGCTCAAGGATCCTCTTCACCATTTTCGTCACAAAGCTTTGTAAGTATGATTCCGCAATGCTTCAAGCTTTGCATGTATGATATATGTATTTCTATGGCTTATTCTTTCTTTGGGACTAATTATAGAAACCAACAAACTCAAATCGTGAACAAGACCCACAATTCAGACCGGGAACAAGACCCTCAGCTCAAATCGGGAACAAGATCCACAACTCAAATCGGGAACAAGACCCATAATTCAGATCGGGAACAAGACCCTCAGCTCAAATCGGGAACAAGACCCACAATTCAATCCGGGAACAAGACCCTCAGCTCAATTCGGGAACAAGACCCACAATTCAACTCGGGAACAAGACCCAAAATTCAGATCGGGAACAAGACCCACAATTCAAATCGGGAACAAGACCCACAATTTAAATAGGGAATAAGATCCTTAGCTCAATTTGGGAACAAGACCCACAATCGGGAACAAGACCCGCAACACAATCAGGAACAAGACCCACAATCAGGAATAATACCTGCAATTCAATTTGGGAACAAGACCCACACTCGGGAACAATACCTGCAACTCAATTTGGGAACAAGACCCACAATCGGGAACAAGACCTGCAATTCAATTTGAGAACAAGACCTACACTCGGGAACAAGACCCACAATCGGGAGCAAGACCTGCAATTCAATTTGAGAACAAGACCTACACTCGGGAACAAGACCTGCAACTCAATTTGGGAACAAGACCCACAATCGGGAACAAGACCTACAATTCAGATAAGGAACAAGACCCAAAATTTAGTTCGGGAACAAGACCCACAATTCAGTTCGGGAAAAAGACCCACAATTCAGATCGGGAATAAGACCCACAATTCAATTCGGGAACAAGACCCACAACTCAAATTGGGAACATGACCCACAACTCAGTTTGGGAACAAGACCCACAACTCAAATAAAGAACAAGACACTCATCTCAATTCGGGAACAAGACCCTCATTTCAATTCGGGAATAATACCCTCATTTCTATTCGGGAACAAGACCCACTCGGTGGTGCAGGAACAAGACCCAAGGGTCGTAGCACCTCGTCAACAAATTAACTCAGTTGGAAGCGTCTCAAAACAACATGTAAGTTCGGCAACAGCTGGCAAGCCAAGTAAGTAAAAAATGCAAGCATGACTTTGATAGATTGTCACTGTCACACACACTGCACAAGCCCATCAAAGTGGGGGCGACTGTAGACACTTGCATTTTTGCTTGAAAGCTCGATGATGAGCCTCGTTGGGAGGCACTACTCGATAAGTTGCTGAACTCGCGGGAAGCATACGTCGGAAGGGGAGATTCAAAAGAAGTACGTCGTCAGATTTAATTCAGATGTTCACTGCATGTGCGTTCGTGCTACGTTCGGCAACACGTTCGAATGGCGAACAGATTGTGGGCATTCACGTAGCGTCCGAATAAGCATTCGAACGACCATCGGTATTTCTGTTTTACTGCTAGCCACACGCCCAAGCCCATCCAAATCCAAGCCAACCAAATCCCATCCAAAAATAATTAAAACATTTAAAACAAATGTCTAAATTAAATCAAATCCAATTAAATTAAAACAAATCAAATCCCCTTCTAAATTACACAATATCCTTTCCTTTAATAAACTAATTAAATCACCTACCAATTTAAAGATATTCCCCCACCAAAAATATAAATATGCTTTCCCTAAATTAAACCCATCCATTATTTACTTGATTTGTTTCCTTTTGAAAATCCATGCATAACCCTAACCCTAGCCCACTCTTATATAATGAAAACACACAAAAAACCCTTTTTGGCTCTCACTCCTCACGGCTCCCCCTTCATCTCTTGAATGGCATCAACTACACAAAAATATAAAAACCCTAGAATCCTCTCTCTAGTGACTCTCTCTATCTTCACGGCCTCACACCCCTCTCTCACACACAGCCACACTTCTCATCTCTTCATCCAGCACACAAACAAAGCAACAAGAAACCATGCACACATGAACAATAAACAAACACACACCCCACGGCCCTCTCTTTCACCTTCACACACGCCACTATTTCTCTCACACACTTGACAGTAACACAGCCAAATCCCCCATGGCTTGACACGGTAAGCCACCTCACAAAAGATAGGCCCCTTTGACCAACTCACTTATGGCCACAAACTCCACTCTCTTGGACCACACAACCCACACAAACTAATAACCAAAATACAACCAAAACTGTATCAGCTTCAATGTGAAACAAGCCCTTCAAAACTCATCACATACATCCCTTACACAAACATCGACCAAGCCACAACTAAACAACACAACCACGTGAAGCAAACAATGATCGAAAATAGTCCCTTAAAACACCCTAAAATAGTCCAAAATCGTCCCCGAACCAACCCCAAAAGCAGCAAAATAACCCCAAAAACAGTCCCAGAAACAACCCCAAAACAGCAGCAAAATAACCCCAAAAACCGACCCTACAACAGTCCAAAACAGTCCCCGAACCAACCCTAAAAAAACAACAAAGACAATCGAGAAAGCAGCAGCGAAAACAGCAGAACAATGAAGGAAAATATTAGACTAGAAAACCAGAAAAGTTATGGAGTAGTAACCTCTCCGGCGACTACGTGACGCACTTCCGAGGAGCAATTTGAAATATAAGACATGAGGGCACCCTTTATTACTTTTTATTTGTAGTTTGGATGTGGTACGCTCGGTTGGACATGAAATATGTCTAACCGGGTGTGCGAGGTCCTATATCAAAGACGACCAAATTCT
This sequence comes from Zanthoxylum bungeanum, assembly GCA_019454045.1. Lineage (NCBI taxonomy): Eukaryota > Viridiplantae > Streptophyta > Magnoliopsida > Sapindales > Rutaceae > Zanthoxylum > Zanthoxylum bungeanum. The sequence goes on from SKCR01015585.1 coordinate 23,593, forward strand.
TGGTCACATCTTTCTTTAACGTTCCTTTATCTATTTATCGCACATTTATTTCATATTATTAGCTCTTTATCATTCCACATGTTTCTTCCTTTGTTTATGTATTGTTATAAGCATTATCATACTTCACGTCCATTTTCATGATTGCATTGTGTTAACACTTGAATGTTGCCTCTCGTGGTATATTGGATGGAAACCCAGACATAAATTTCGTAGCCGAATCCGAATGGACGGTAGTGCGGTCTGTAGTTGGGATACAACTCCACGTTCCGCTTGGGGAAACATTCCCGCATGTGTTTACTGCATTGTGGATGCCACTTTTGCCATCCCGTTCGAACGCGTTCCCGAACGCTACTCGAACATATATATTCTGCCTCGCCCCCGTTCGAATGCGTTTCCGAATGCTACACGAATTCGGGCATTTTGGACAGGTTCCTTTATCATGTCTTAGGTATTTTTTTGTTCATTGTCTCGCTATCTATTTTCTATGTGTTTTTTTGTTAATCTAATGCGCATGGGCTAACTAGGGTGGATTAGAGGTCCTCTATTCTAGGGAAATGCTTAAAGGCTACCTTTACCATGATGTTTTGCCGCGCCGGACGAAGTACACTCGATTGAATGTGAAATGTGTTCAATCGGGCATACAAGGTCCCATATTATTTATTTGTTTATTCATGCATTGATAATTTAGTGCGCATGGGCTAACTAGGATGGTTTAAAGGTCCTCTATTTGAGGGAAATGCCTGAAGGCTACCTTTACCATGATGTTTTGCCGCGCCTTTTATTATGTCATTTACCCTTTGCATATCATTACTTTATTTACACATGAATTGCATTCTAGTGCGCATGGGCTAACTAGGGTGGATTAAAGGTCCTCTATTCGAGGGAAATGCCTAAAGGCTACCTTTACCACGATATTTTGCCGCGCGGGACGAGGTACACTCGATTGAATGTGAAATGTGTTCAATCGAGCATACGAGGTTCTATATTATGTATTTTTTTTTTCACGCATGGGTTTGCGTCGTTTCATATACCATTTTGGTAATCTCGTTCGAATGCGTTTCTGAACTCTGCATGAACGTATGCATTCTGCCTCAGTCCGTTCGAACGTGTTTCAGAACGCTACTCGACCTCTCATGCATTTTAATTTATCATGCATCAGGTCTTATCTCGTTCGAACGCGTTATCAAATGCTATACGAACGCGGACATTCTGTTTATCGTTCGAATGCGTTATCAAATGCTACTCGAACACGTGCGTTCTATTTACCGTTCAAACGCGTTTATGAACGCTGCATGAACGCGCACAAACTGGACATATTCCTTCATCATGTTTTATGCATGTTTGTCTCCTTAGTCATTCCCTTCCCCATCATATGCTTAGTTTGCTCTCTTTAATATTTATGTTTTTACCGTTATTTTTATTTATCTTTCCACAATCATTTATTTAATATGTTCATGAAATTGTGTGCTTACCATTATGTCGATTTACTTTTATGCATGCAAACTTAGATATAGGTTGTATGCGAACTTAGATATAGGTTGTATGCAAACTTAGATATATGTTGTATGCAAACTTAGATGTAGGTTATTCTTGCATATGTATGTTGCGTAGACTTGGTTATATTATCGTTTAAAGCCGTTCATTACAAGAGGCATAAGTAAGGGACCATTCCGAACCCAACGGTTTGAGGTCTTCCCTTGCGAGGGGTAAGTGCGGCCTTAAATCATTTCCCATTTCACACTGGGTGGCAACTCAATTTTATTTCTCTGGTTTAGTCCCCTGCAGGCTACTCCGTACTCCCGACCGGGCCACGAGCCCGGGACAGCGTCGTTGATTTCTGTGTCCTACAGATAGCCTCCACATATTTCTGCTAGAAGATGGTGTATTCCAGAGTCTACAACATCAAGGTAAAATGTTAATGAATCTACCAAGGGAACTTGTATATTCAAGAATTATTACCTCGTAGTTTCGGGCGACAGCTCTATTTGCAACCTTTAGCGGCCCCAGTGTCAGAATTCGACATTCATCCTCCTCTAGCAGTAATCCCTCGGAAAACCAAAACAAACTGGATGGATCCGACATAACAGTCATGCTTCTCAGGATCTTAATCACGACATTCTCCGGATCTTCTTCAAGATCCATCAGCGGTTTCATTATCTTCGAAGAATGCCCTGACCCAATCGATGTTTTTTTTAGCAGCATCCACTGGGAAAACGGTTGGAGGATCCTTCTTTGACGGCTGGGGTTCTGGAACTACTTCAATTTCCCTCCCATTGGACTTCTTCTTCTTCCTCCGTTCGAGCATTTCTTCGACTGTATGGAGTCTGAACTGGCTCATCCTCTCCACTGCGCACAAATTTTCCTCGGGAGTTAGAGTCCGTAAAAAAAAAGTTCCCCCGTTGAGGAGCCGACATGACCAGGTAATGAGAATGACTGTCAATATATGTTTGGTCAGAGGCAGAGGGGTACCTTCCGGGTAGAAAATTTCCTTCCACAACGGAGTCAACCTTAATCTTCTCTCCTCCAATATTACCCTCCAATTTCTTTCAGGCACAGGAAAGTTCAATAGATAATTTGTATTCGCTACGACCCCAGGCGTCATGTCGAAGCTACGAAAAGAGACAAGAGAAGAATGTAAGAGGTACTACGAGTCTATCGTTTGTAGGCCCAAATACACTCTCTCATTAGCAAAACAAATAGGCCTTTTGACAACCCCCTCTATCGTTTGAAGTCAATCCTGAAATCAAATGTTCCCTCTTGTGTTGAAGGAACAAATGATATCTCTCATTTTTAACCACATGTTCCTTTATGTAGTACGTGTAGAGAAGGTCCTTTACTCCAAATCTAACTTCCAACTCGTACGTCAGAACTTCAACATGACATCAAGACCCTCCATGTATTTGGAATTAGTTGGGAGAGAGCTATCCCAAAATGGTCTAGTACCTCCCACACTAGGTTTGGAATGGGGAACCTAAATCCATCTGCAAAGGGACGTTCGTAAAACCCAATCCACCCAGGGATCTTATATTCGATTCGTTCCCTCGAGGAAGTTAATCTCGCTTGAACCGACTCAGGAAATCGGTACTTTATTTTTATCTCCCTCATGGCTTTTTCGGTTATTCTACTAGGAGGATTTTTGGTTAATAAGTTGGTCGGCTCACTGGTGCTGGGTTCACCCGACTCAGCTGGGATTGTTCGGAGAGGTGGCACATCTTTAGAGATACCGAGCGGAGCCTCCGTCGACGCGACAGTCAGTATATCTTCATCACCCCCACTTAATGTGTCCCTACCATGCATACTAAAAGGGGAGACGACCCACAAGGGTGAGCCTACATACATATCCATCAGTATATCACTTGAGCTCGAGCAACCCTCAGACGACATATCAAATCCTCTACAAACAATGAGTCAACCCAAAACCAATGTGACAGAAGATCAAACCCAAAATTCTCACAAACAAAACCCTGAAAACCCCTAAACGTTTCAAGATTAAAACTCTTATTCTAGCCAAGAACAAGTTGAATTTACCCTATGAACAACTTGAAGAAATTGAAGAATACAAAGAAAGATATAAAGAATACCTTGAAACTTGAAGAGAGAGCTCCAACCTTATGACTTGAGAGAAAACATTTGCGAATGAAACCCCCAATCCCCTTTATACTATACCACGTTTTGGCACCTCATTTTCCCGTCAAAAAGAGGCCTCGATATGAACACCACATTTATTGCGATTTAGGAAATCGAGAAACACAAGGCTCATTCAAAGCCCGATGAGAATTATGTCAACTGAGCACTTCCTCAATGATGTCATAGGGGTACCTTATCCAGCCGACATGTAGACTCGATTTGATCCATATTCAGTACCAATCGAGTGAAAGATTTTCTGGCCTTCATCACGTCCCGTCGACGGGAACACTCCCCAATTGGCTCACGATGGAGTCAAGTTCAGTAAATGGATATCATCTGGTCCAGCCGACATGTAGACTCGATTTGGTCCCAATTCGGTACCAATCGAGTGAATGATTTCCTAGCCTTCATCAGGTCCAGTCGACGGGACCAATCCCCAATTGGGTTATGATGGAGTCAAGTTCAGTAAATGGATATTATCTGGTCCAGCTGACATGTAGACTCGATTTGGTCCCAATTCGGTACCAATCGAGTGAATGATTTCCTGGCCTTCATCAGGTCCAGTTGACGGGAACACTCCCCAATTGGCTCACGATGGAGTCAAGTTCAGTTAATGGACATCATTTGGTCCAGTCGACATGTAGACTCGATTTGGTCCCTATTCGGTACCAATCGAGTGAATGATTTCATGGCCTTCATCAGGTCCAGCCGACAAGATCACTCCCCAATTGGCTCATGATGGAGTCAAGATCAGTTAATGGACATCATCTGGTCCATCCAACATGTAGACTCGATTTGGTCCCTATTCTGTACCAATAGAATGAATGATTTCCTGGCCTTCATCAGGTCTAATCGACGGGAACACTCCGCAATTGGCTCATGATAGAGTCAAGTTCAGTTAATGGACATCATCTGGTCCAGCAGACATGTAGACTCAATTTGGTCCCTATTTGGTACCAATCGAGTGAATGATTTCCTGGCCCTCATCAGGTCCAGTCGACGGGATCACTCCCCAATTGGCTCATGATGGAGTTGAGATCAGTTAATGGACATCATCTGGTCTAGCCGACATGTAGACTCGATTTGGTCCTTATTCGGTACCAATCGAGTGAATGATTTCCTGGCCTTCATCAGGTCCATTCGACGGGAACACTCCCCAATTGGCTCATGATGGAGTCAAGTTCAGCCTCTTGACTCAATAAAACGACCTCCCGGCCATCATCAGGTGAGTTGAAGGCTTGAACCAAGCTTGGCCCAGGTGACCTGAAGGCTCGATTGGTCCTCTGATCGATCCAATGGATTTCTTCGAAGAACTCCCCTCGGGTCTGTCGACTGAGATATTACTAGGCAAGTAAAAGACTTGGTCTACATTCAGTCCAGACATAAAGACACCATTGGTCCTCAGTCCAGCCGTATGGATTATGACCGGGACCAACGACCAAATTGATCGATTGAGGACACCTTTCCTAACTCCTGTCATGTCAGATTCAAGACTTTAGCCACCATCTAGGTACATTGAAGACTCTCAATCGCGTCATGGTCCAGACAACAAAGACTCTCCCATTTTGGTTCAGACGAAACGACCAACGAGTACTCTCCAAGCCAATGACTCATTGACTTAGAGAGTAGGGGACAAACTGTACGGGCCAAATTTGGGCCAAGGGCAATTTAGACTTTTTGCTTCGGGCCTAATACTAAATACACCATAATTTTCCCATAACAATGCCCAAGATAAAACCCATGCCCTAGTTTCCATCTCAAGCCTACACAGAGGGAAGGCCCAATATCCTTCAATCTAAAGGACCCAAGACTCTCAAAGGAAGCCCAATTTTATAAGTCTGTATTGGACCAGAAGAAAGTCCATGAGTCGATTGTACCTGATAAAGGTTCTGGGGTTTGTCCCATCGACTGGACCAGATGAAAGTCTAGGAAATGTTTAATTGACTGGACCAAATGGAGGTCTAGGAAGCGTTCAATCGACTGGACCCGATGAAGGACCATGAGGTATCTATTCAGTATGAATGTCCATGAGCTTTATATTTAGTCAACTAGACCAAATGAAGGTCTATGAAGTGTTCAATCGATTAGACCTGATAAAAGACCAAGAGGCATCTCTTCAGTATAGATGTCCAGAAGCTTTGTCTTCAGTTGACTAGATTATATGAAGGTCCAAGAGCCTTCAGTCGATTGGAATGAGTGAAGAGTCTTCAGTTGATGAAGTCGATGAGTCCTTCAAATGTTAGTGCAACATAGCTGTGGTTTACTTGATATGACCAAACATGAGCTGGACTACTGGTATTACGGGAAATGGTTTTCTTGCGGTTCGAGTAAATCTGAGGGTGACACGTATTCACTTTGGTTATTTATAGTGGGAATATGATCACTCTTCATTCATTCTAAAATTTCCAAGCTTGTGTGGCATTGAAGAAAGCTCCCTCTCGAGGTAACTTCTTTATTCCCTCATTGTTTATATTCTTGTTCTTGTTGTTCTTCGTAGAATATATTTGGTTGATCTGTAAGGGTAAAGACATTAAGTTGAATTGTGTTTATGGATTATGGTAGCTTTAATCTATTTTAGGGAGCAAACCTTTAATGAGACATGTTTCTGAGTATTCTCTAGGACGTTCGATGGAAGTGAATCTGAGTCAGATAGTGGAGGTTTTGGTCGGGTGGACCCATGTTGAGGATAATGGAAGATGTAGATAATAGTTTTGAGGAGATGGAAGACTCGAGTGTAGATCTCCATCATGTGGTGTCGACTGGAATCCCCTTATGGTAAGTTGGGGAAGTTCGGCAGTTTGGGGTAGAGGCTTGTACTTCTGGGGATGTACGAGGAGATGGATCGCATCCGGGATCATCAAGTGGCTCTTGGGTATAGGCTGTAGAGTCCAGCTGCCAATAAGGTGCTGAGAAGTTTCCCACCATGATTCCAGCTGCAAGCAGAAGCCATGAGGAAGTGGCCAAACAAACTTTCGGTGGGTTTGAAAGTTTGATACTACAAACTAATTGATGTCATAAATCAAGGAGTGATTTGTGGCATAAACAATGTGTGATTCTTGGCTATAAATTCAAGGCTTTCCAGTGAATGTGAGACACCCCAAATGAGTTGTAAGCTCCAGGTAGAGAGCTTAGAGAGTGTTAGTGAGGTTTTTGTATAATTGTAAAGTTTAAACACTTTGTATCTATTCTTGTAGTAATAGAAATTCAATTCGGTTTTTCCTCAAACACACTCTAAGGTGATCAGAGAATCACAACAAGTGGTATCAGAGCTTTGGTTCTTCTTTGGGGTCGAAAAACCGAAGAACAGAGATCGGTTCGGAAAATTCGGGTTCCGGTAAAGTTGTCAAAACTCAACTTTGAGCATACCATCAGCTAGTTCACGTCGAGACGAGCACGGTGGTATTTTTCGGCGATCAAACGAATGTTAAGGTGAGCCGCACGCGCCGACCAGAGTCCGCTTCACGCGCTCCCACATGCACCACGCGCCACACGCACTCCAGAGGTAGAAGACGATACACGTGGCCGGCACGTTAGCCCCAGTCAGCACCTAGTCAGCGCCTAGTCAGCAGACACGTCAGCCGCCACGTGTCCGCCACGTCAGCATAACCGGTCCCACTTTCCACATCAGCACTGCCACGTCAGTGCCACATCAGTAGCCTGGTGAATTTCATTTAGCCCCCTGAAGTTTTGAAATTTTTTAGTTTTGCCCCAGAAATTTTAGGATTTACAAATCAGCCCTTTGTGTCGGATTTAGACCAACGAAGTGTCTATTCCACCATTTTCGACCGTTCCAGACGCAACGGTGACCTCCGATTTGTGAAATTCAGCCCCAATTTTAATCTATTTTTTCATTTTAAACTTTAAAAACTTAAAATCGAAATGGAAGATTCCCATTCTGGTGCATTGATTAAACTAGCTGCAACTAATTACTCCATCTGGAGACCTCGGATGATAGATTTTTTACATTGCAAAGATTTGTTTGATGTCATCGAGTTGAAGGGAGTGAAACCATAGTCTGTTAAGGAGTATGACTGGAATAAACTCAACAACAGAACTTTGGGTCAGATTAGGCAGTGGATCAGTCACAATGTCTTCCACCACGTAGCACATGATTCAGATGCTTACGGGATGTGGATAAAATTGGAAGACATATTCCACGCAAAGATAGCTCGGAATAAAGCCCTGTTAATGAGGCGTTTGGTGAACCTGAAGCTACAGAGTGGAACTTCCGTTGCGGAACACACCAACGAGTTCCAAAGCCTGGTGAATCAGCTGTCTGCAGTAGACATGCAGCTGGGAGATGAAGTTCAAGCCCTCTTACTACTCAGTTCCCTTCCTGATAGCTGGGATTGGTGGTTACTCTCAGCAATTCTGCTCCAGGAGGTAAAGTTACCATGCCTATGGTAAAAGATGCCCTGTCGAATGAGGAGTCCAGTAGAAAAGATGTTGGCTCAGAACAGATAGAAGCCTTCGTCACAGAGACTCGGGGAAGACATCAAGGAAGAGACGGAGATAGAGGCAGAAGCACAACCAGGGGTAGATCCTCAGATGGAAGGAAGGCTACCTATAAGTGCTACCATTGTGGCATTGTAGGCCACCTAAAGAAGAATTGCCGAAAACTGCAACAAGAGCAGATAGAAGGCAATCACCAGCCGAAGAATGACGAAGGAGAGACATTCGTTGTCCAAGCAGATGTAGCAATATGCTCCATGCAGGAAAATACATGCATTCACAACGCAACCCAAGATGTTGAGTGGGTGGTAGATACTACAGCATCATATCACGTCACTCTTCACAGAGATTTCTTCATAACCTACAAAGCGGGAGACTTTGGATCAGTGAAGATGGGAAATATCAGTTCCTCTGAGATAGTAGGAATGGGTGATATTCAGTTGCAGACAAATTTCGGGTGGACATTGACCTTGAAGGATGTCCTGCATGTTCCAGAACTTCGACTGAATGTACTCTCGGGGATAGCTCTTGACAAACAGGGCTATGACAATCACTTCAGAAATGGCACATGGAGAATGACGAAAGGTGTCATGGTTGTCGCTCGAGGACATGTTTGCGGCACACTATACAAGACTCATGTGAAGATTTGTGCAGACAGCTCAATGTAGCTGAAAAAGAGGCTTCTCAAAATCTGTGGAAACGGAGACTCGGACACATGAGTGGGAGATGATTGTCTACCCTGAACAAGAAGGAGCTTACCAAGGATGCTGCATGAGGTCCTTGCAACCACTACTCGATTGGTAAGCAACACAAAGTCTCATTTGATTTCTCTTCAGAGAGAAGATCAGAGTTGTTCAGTCTGGTGCACTTTGATGTTTGTGGTCCCTTGGAGGTTGATTCATTGGGCGGTAACAAGTATTTTCTGACTTTCATCGATGATGCTTCTCAGAAAATCTGGGTGTATTTCCTCAAGACGAAGGATCGGGTCCTAGATCAGTTCAAGCTGTTCCACGCCATAGTAGAGCGTGAAATAGGGAAGAAGCTGAAATGCCTTCGCACAGACGATGGAGGCGAGTACAGTTCCGGAGAGTTCGAAGCCTACTGCTGGAGACATGGGATTCAGCATGAGAGAACTGTTCCACACACACCACAACATAATGGTGTCGCTGCGAGAATGAACCGCACAATTATGGAGAAAGTCAGAGGAATGATCAGTATGGCTAAGCTGCCAAAGCCATTCTGGGGAGAAGTTGTTCGTGCTGCATGTTACCTGATCAACAGATCATCATCTTTACCGTTGAACATGGAGATTCCGGAGAAAGTGTGGTCTGGTAAGAATCCCTCCTACACTCACCCTAGAGTATTCGGTTGTTTAGCCGTTGTACATGTACCCAATGAGCATAGGGAGAAGCTCGATGCAATGATAACTCCATGTATATTCTTAGGCCATGGAGATGAAGAATTTGGATACAGACTATGGGATCCGAAGGTGAAGATGGTCATCAGAAGCCAGGAAGTAGAGTTTCTTGAAGACCAAACAATTGAAGACATTGAAATGCCCAGAATGTCTTCCAATTCCAGTGCCAACAGAAATCCAGACCCAGCACCAGCACGATTGGCCACAGATATGGTGCACGAGGAAATTCCAGAAGCAGAACTAGAGGAGGCAGATAGAGATGTTGAGTAGGGGGAGACACAGCCTGTTCCATCAGAGATTACAGAAGAGAGTGTTGAGTAGGGGGAGCCGCAACCTACTCCACTAGAAGCTACAAGATCATTCACAGAGATGGATGATGACAGACCTCCTGAAACCAGTGGACCTCGGACAAGAAGATCTGAGAGAGGCAGGATTCCATCAACCAGATATCCGGGATCCGAATATATTCTGCTTACTGATGAGGGGGAGCCAGAGAGTTTTCCACAAGGCAAGAAGGCACTGAGGAATAAATAGGTGAAGAAACATGGCAGCAGAACTGTGCAGAGACACAACAGATGGTTACTATGTAGAGACACAATGGATTGTACTATGCAGAGACATAGCAGAAGAATAATGTATAGAGATGCAGTGAAGAGAGCTGTGTAGAGACACAGCTTACATGTCAACAAAGGAACAGTGATCAGGACAAGCTAGAGCTGTGCAGAGACATAGCCAGGATAGCTGTCAGATGAAAATTGTTTCGGATGCATCTGGAGGGGGAGAATTGTAGAGTCCAGCTGCCAAGAAGGTGCTGAGAAGTTTCCCACCATGATTCCAGCTGCAAGCAGAAGCCATGAGGAAGTGGCCAAACAAACTTTCGGTGGGTTTGAAAGTTTGATACAACAAACTAATTGATGCCATAAATCAAGGAGTGATTTGTGGCATAAACAGTGTGTGATTCTTGGCTATAAATTCAAGGCTTTCCAGTGAATGTGAGACACCCCAAATGAGTTGTAAGCTCCAGGTAGAGAGCTTAGAGAGTGTTAGTGAGGTTTTTGTATAATTGTAAAGTTTAAATACTTTGTATCTATTCTTATAGTAATAGAATTTCAATTCAGTTTTTCCTCAAACACACTCTAAGATGATCAGAGAATCACAACATAGGCTTGTACATCCTCTACAAAAATCCATAAAGTCAGCTTAATGACTCAGCTTTGAGACGGATACAATTCAGTTATTGGATCCCAGAGTCTATGAAGTTGAGGTTGTCTTCTTCAAGTGAGAGGATCGACTGGGAAGTTTCTGTTAGTATGGCTTCTATGAGCTTCATTACAGGGATGGCTTCCGTTTTCTTATTCCTCGTCTAGCTTGAGAAGTGTTGGACCACTTTGGGATCGCACCCTCACAACTGTTGTCAACACATGGAGAATCCTATTCGAAGTGGAGTGTTTGACTCATTCTTTTGGGATGCCTTTCAGATGCAATGATATTCTATTTTTATATTACTTGAAGGAGCATATTTCAGAGAATGGGAGATCCTACCTTTTCTTCGGACCAATGAAGGAACATCTAGTGGCTGGCCTGACCACATACGATAGCGATTGGCAGGCTGGCTACTTCTTTGCTAGTGGTGATGTTATTTTAGGAGGATCCCTTCTCACTAGGTCACTTCGTGTGAATAAGTTCCTTTTATGGTCTTTCGATTATTGGTTGGCTTTTTGGTAATGTTACTTCTTTCCATACACGTCACTGGACAGAACCATTGAGCCTGGATTTACAGTTGAGACGAGGATCAAACGCATACTCAAAGTACCTGAGAACGAGAGGAGTTGGCGCTATCAACTAGAAGAAATTCGGTTCAGAGTCAGTTATATTTTGAGAGCAGTGCTTGAAGTTTAGTGAGGTATCCCCTTATCCTGGTTATCTAATTTGAATACTACACTTATCTCTCCTTGATCGATTGGAAAACTTGGGTTTCATTCGACATTCATCGAGCCACTGACATCGAGAAAAGTTGATTTGGTAGAAGAGTTCATGTCGGATGGATTCAGACTCCCTAACTTGGATGAGGTCGCGACTTGAAGAATGGCTAAGAAGGCTAAAGGTAAGTCGGTTCCCATTGGTTTCATCGGGGAGAAGACTCATGAGGCCTCGGTCCTCGTAACCCATAGGGACTCAATGAAGATGAAGGCAGTAGAAGCCTTAGAAGAGGATCCTAATTTTGTGAACGTGAAGGTTCCAATGAGCAAGTCTGTCTTCTCTTACCCTCTCTTCACAGAGATTTTTGCTGGTGATCTACTTTTTGAGGAGGACGAGAGGCGGCCAGAGAGTATAGGAGTGGTGGAAATGTCCATGTTTTGTGTTACTCGGAGCTTTGAGGTACTTAGATGTTCATTGCCTAACGAATTTTACTTGAAATTTTCTTTGTTGGCTCTGAACTTTCTGTTTTATTTTTCAGATGCTCGAGGCCAGCTTCAACTTCCATAAGACAATTACTGCCTTGATCAGGAGTAACTGTGACTTGGGTAAGAGGATTGCTCAGCTTCGAGCTCAGCTAAAAAAGGCTAAAGAGTTAGAGGAGGACTCGGAGAGGAAGACGATGGAGTTTGAGGCCGAATTGGAGGCTGCCAAGATGGAGTCGACTGTCAAGGAGAGGAAGCTAACGGAGGAGAATAGAAGTTTGTCTCTTATTTAGACAGACTTACTACCGTGGCTGATAAGCAATGATTAAGGTTCATTGTGACTTGGTGAAAGAATACGTCGCTAAAGAGACTTTGAAATGATATCATGATGAGTAGATCCAAGAGTATGAAGAGGAGGTGGAGGAAGAGGCGGGGATAGGCTTTCTGTTTTGCAAGCGATTGAAGAACATGGACGTGAGGCTGGGAAAAAGGCTCCACTAAATGCTACCTTGCTGCCGGATGAGGAGCATGGTCAACAGATCAACCTTTTACCGAGGATTGAGTTGGTTGATTTCCTTGTAATTTTCTTTTTTATTTTTTTAAATGCCTTTTGTATTTATGGCCCTATTAGTGGGTGTTTGCAATGATTTCAACGAATTCAATGGAAAAAACTTAGCAAATTTTTTTAAGTGTTTTCCATTTATGTTTAAATGGATGAGTTTTTGATTGAGAGATCTTGGGGATTAGACGATGGGGCCAGTTGAAGGCTTTGGTCTAGACATCTTTGTTGAAGAGTTCAATCTTCCAAGTAGAATCGCTTTAAAGGGCTAAAATTTTAGGCCAGTCGTAGGTCGTGATCCAATCGGCCAAATTTATTGGCTGTTGGATTCGAACCTTTGTGTTAAAATGAAGGCTTTGAAAGAGAAATTATTTTATAAAATATGCCTCGTTAAAAAATCATAATCCTCCCCGACTGGGTGCGAAATTATGGAAAAAGAGTGCACTGGTGTTCTATTAATTGAATGTAGAATTACAACCTTAGCAACATTGTATGCATGTGTGTGCCTCAGTCAAATGAATAGGCAATGTCGATTGTCTGGTCGTTGACTTGTAGTCAATTGTAATCAGCGGTGATATTTCTTTAGGTGGATGGTGTTCCAGCTATTTTGAACCGGTCTTCCTTTATATGTCTCCAATTTGTAGGCTTCATGTCTTGTAATCTTGGTAATGATATATGGTCATTCCGAGGTGGGGTCGAGCTTGTCGTCTCCTAGTTTCTTTGTGTTTTGATATACCCGACTTAGTACCTAGTCTCATTCGTTGAAGGTATGGGTTCATACATTTTTGTTGAAGTGTCTAGCCATAATTTGCTTGTGTATGGACATCCGAACTATGGCTTGCTCTCTGATTTCGTCTGGTGTGTCAAGGTTATATTTCATCAGGTGCTGATTTGATTCCTTATTGAGCCATTGGTACCGAGATGAGGGTACGCTCCACTTGGTTGGGATGACTACTGTTCCAAAGGCTAGCGAATATGGGGCTTTTCATGTGGATATCTGAACGGTAGTTTGATACGACCATAATACTACAAGGAGTTCATCAGCCCAGGCGCATTTGGCTTTCTTAAGCTTTTCTTCCTTTTATTGAGGATTGTTTTATTTGAAGACTCGGCTTGTTCTTTCGCCTGTGGGTAGCGTGGGTTTTAGTAGTTAAGCCGTATTCCCCAGTTTTTGCAAAAGTCTTTGAAACCGTAGCTGATAAATTGGGATCTATTGTGGGTGTAGGATTCTGAATCTACAAATGATGTTCCTCCACACGAATGCTTTCACTTTGGAGTCTCTTAGCCGTGCGTATGCTTCTACCCTATCCATTTGGTGAAATATTTTTTTCATAGTTAGGAAGAATACTTGTTGCCTCGGGCCTACTAAGATCTTTCCCACTATGTCCATTCCTCATTTCATGAAGGACCATGGGGCGAGGATGGTCTTTATTTTTTCAAGCGGCGGGTGTGAGACTTGAGTAAACATTTGGCAATTGTTACAGCTTCAAGCGTATGACATTGAAACGGCTTAAATAATGGGCTAATAGTACCTTGTCTTGAGGACTCGATTAGTTAGGCTTCTTTCTCCTGAGTGATTGTCGCATTCGGCTTCATGCAATTCAGACAACACCAATCAAACCTCGCTCAGTGAAAGGCACTTCACTTAAGGCTCTTAGTAGGATATCTTCAGTAATTGCCCTTGATGCATGTTGAATCTAGATGCTTGTCGCTGAATTCTCTTGGTTGGATTCTTATCGTTTGGAAGGGTGCGTTGTGATAGATATTTGATTAGCGGGGTCATTCAGTTGTGGATGGATCTAGGTTATCTTTCTTAGGCTGCCTCTTGGGCCTCTTCTTTCCAAGTGGTGGGCCACTACAAGTAGAATACTAGAATTATTATTGGTTGGTCCCCCTGGAGGGTCGAGCCCAATGTGGCAAGGGAATCTACATCGACATTCTAGAACTTGGGGATCTGTGAGATACGGAAGTCTTCGAATCTTGATTAGAGTATTTTACTTTGGAGAGGTAGAAGACCATTTAAGCCTCTCTTGTTTGGTAGTTTCCTTGGAGCTGGTTGACGACCAACTATGAGTCTGACTGGACTTCAATATTATTTACTCAAAATACCAGTGGCAAGGTCATCCTGCGATCAGTGCTTCATACTTAGCCTTGTTATTGGTGGTCTTGAAGCTGCACTTGATTGCCTGTTGTAGTAGGTCTCCTTCTAGGGATGTGAGTACAAGTCCCAGCCCACTTCCTCTTCGGTTGCTCGATCCGTCTATAGAAAGTTTTCATAATCTAGTCGACTGGACGTTGAGGCAGTTCCTCTCTTTCTAAGTGTACGACTATAGTGTTGGATTGAAATCTGCTACGAAGCCTGCCAAGGCTTGGGACTTGATTACGGTCTGTGGCTCATATTTCATGTTGTACTCAGTTAACATGATGTCCCAGTTGGTCAGTCTTCCAGAGAGCTCTGGTTTGTGAAGGATGCTCTTCATTGGGTAGGAAGTGAGAACTATGACTGGTTGGGCCTGGAAATAGGGGCGCAGTTTTCGAGCAGATATTACCAGAGCTAGGGTGAGCCATTCCATTTGATAGTATTTGGTCTCGGTGTCCAATAAAGCTTTACTTTCATAGTATTCTAGAAGTTGCATCCCTCTTCTCGGACCAACACTCCACTTATTGTTGGACAATTATGACCCATAGCGTCACTATTTGTACAGATCATTGTGTTATTGTACAAATTAACTATGTGACAAAGAGATTGCACTCTTATCATTTGTGATTAGATCACATAGATGTATAAATGATAGGAGGTCCATATGATTTGTTCCTGGACTGAGAATGATATGAGACAACATCAGTCAACGAAGGATAAATCATTAAATATCCCTAGTCAGAGTATTATCGAGATTGGACATCGATAAATACGTAAAAGACTAGTATTATACTTGTGCGTGTTGTGAGGGCACAACGACATAGTTCTCATATGTTTGGGTATAGGATACTCATGCAAGTGTAATAGGAGGTTGTGTTTTACCGATGGTACAGGAAACAGCTTCGCTCTGGATTAGACCCCCTCAGAATTACATTGGTAGTATGACTATGTGTCTATGGAAGTCCGAAATCAGGGTAGGTGTATTTAGTCTTAACCTGAGACTTGCACCGCTAATACTTGCGACAATCAATATACTTTGGTTGAGGTCGTCCAGGGCTTTAACAGGTTCTGTGTACGCCAATACTGGGTATATTGAGAATCGTAGTGTGTTGGGTGTGATGTCAAGACGGAAATGTCACTCCAGTCATATGGAGTTGATGGTCACGTAGGATACGGTACTAGTTCTCTTAAGTACTGCAGTCATCGGGATAATATGACTAGGTCATAGTTATCCGATATAGAGACTAGTTACCAGACATCCGACATGTGCTTCGTACGGGGCAGACACAATTCCAACCCCAGGCCTAGCACCTGATCATCCGATAATGGATCGAAATACGCAATACCACGTATACAACGCCTAATATAGATCGCTTATTCCTGTAAGCATGTTTCTGGAGAATTGGGTAGGCATGGCGCTTTGCTAGAAGCCAACCTTGTCTTGTGAATCGGTGTGAACGTAGTACGAGGTACTTACGTGTTCGGATAGTCCGACGACCCGATTTACTGCCAACATATCCGGAGATCTCATGGGTCGCTCCCTGAAGATTCACCGATGACGTATGACTCACACTTTAATTAATCTGGGATTAATTTAATGAGAGAGAAAATTAATCTGGGATTAATTGCGAAGATATTTTATCTGGGATAAAATATCAATTAAAGAGAGAACGATTAATTTGGAATTAATCGGTAAAATAATATATTTGATATATTATACGAAATTAGATTTCGACGCGGAATTAAAATTAGATTTTAATTCGGGCGAACGAATTAATTTAGAATTAATTCGTTACTGACGTGAATAGTGATTTCGCTAGGCGTAATCATTTAATTACGACGCAAAGGAAAATTCGTTAATTTGGAATTAGCGAACCCGAGCCAGTGATTGTTTGCGAGCGCATTCGCAATTCGAATTCGAGTGCGGCACGCAAGTCAAATCAAGCGTCAAATCACAAGTCACATCAAGCATCAAATCACATGTCACTTTGAGTGATGTGACATTTGATGTGAGTTGATGTGAGTTGATTGACAAGCATTTAATGCTTTGCTTTTTGAAATTAAAAAATGTAAATGGTTTATTTATTTTGGAAATAATAAAACCTAATACAACTTTTAATCTCTCTCTCTCTTTTACGGATTAGGGCTTTTTGGAGCCAAAATCTTTTCTTCTTCTCTCACGGTCTCAAGACCGATTTCTTCATCTATTTTTCTGGTTTGACCGAATTAGAAGGAGAAGCAATTGATCTTGTTGCAAGATCTATGTGCTAGCACACTTATGAAGGAATACCAAGGTGTTAGGGCAGTGAGTTC
Source organism: Zanthoxylum bungeanum (assembly GCA_019454045.1). Lineage (NCBI taxonomy): Eukaryota > Viridiplantae > Streptophyta > Magnoliopsida > Sapindales > Rutaceae > Zanthoxylum > Zanthoxylum bungeanum. Next base: position 40,503 of record SKCR01015585.1, read on the forward strand.
GTGAGCTTGGAATCACCTTGTGAAGCTTGGAGCTTGGAGCTTCAATGGAGGACATCCATGTCCGATTCTTGGAGGAGGAACACCACCCACACCGAGCAGTCCACTGCCATTGTCGAGCTTCACTTTTTGGAGGAGTGCAGTGCATTTTTTGGTTCATCACCACATGCATCAAATCCTTTCATTGTGAGTTTTCCGCACCTCCTATGTTTGTATTTACACTTGTTTCATGCTTAATCTATGATCTTGGGACTTGATTTAAACTCAACAATGGTATCTTGAGCTATTGATTGCATGAAATTGATTTTAGGGCTAAAATTGGGCAAAACGAATTTGGGCATTATTTGATGAAATTGGATTGATGAAGATGTTTAATTGATGATTGATTAGATCAATTTGATGAAATTTGGTTTGGAACAAATTTCCCCAATTTGGCTTATGTTGGCCGAAAATTAGAACCCTAAAATTGTCTTGGATTTTGATTTTTTGATTCATTGGATGAGTTAGAAATCATTAGGGGATATTGTTTTAATGTTTAATTTGGGTCAATTGGATTGAATTTGATTTGGGCATTATTTTCCTCCTTGGCCGAGAACTATAGAGATGAAAATTGGGTTTGATTTTGATCAAATTATGTTGGACATGATTCATTGATTAAAAGCATGATTAATTGGACAAATTTGGTGTTTTGGAAATATTGATTTGGGTAATTAAAAATGCTATACACTTTAGTTCAATTGAATTGTAAAAATTGGATTTTGTAATTTAATTAAATTGGGCCTTAAATTGGATTTGGGCTTTTAAAGTTGTTATTGGGCTTGTTGGGCTTTGTTGTACAAAGTTGGGTTTAGGCAAAATTGGTTGGATCCAATTAGGCCCAAAACCGCATCCAAAAGGCCCAAATGCGACTAATGAACCTTTAAAGTTTAATTGGGCCTAATGGGCCTAAATTGATTTCTGGACTTATGGGGTAACTCCCGGATTGGATTTTGGTTATTCGGTTTGACCCGAGTTGACCAAAAGTCCACGCCTTGAAGATATTAATTAAAATCCCATTGGACTTTAATTAAATTAATATTGGATATTAATCAGGCTAAGAGACCCGTAACGATTAAATTTGGAATTTAAGTCGTAAAGGTTTATTTTATAAAGTGTAATATTTAATTTGGAATTAAATAGAGAATTAGAATTAAATGCGTATTAAATTGGATTTAATTATGTAATTTAATTTAATTCGAAGAATTCGTACTTTGAGTACGTGTTCGCAAAATGTGTTTGACTCGAACAAAATCAAATCGTTGTTTGAACATTGGATGATCACTAATTATCAGATTAATTTGATTAGATTGATTGATAACATGCTTGTGTGAATACATGGTTGTGATGCATGAATAATGTATATCGGATGGATATTAGTCGGGTGGGGAAATTTTGGAAATTGTAATAAATTTGATTTATTAATTGGACCTGCGAGTCCAGCCTTATCTCTTATTTCTTTGTATTCTCTTCTCACTTATTCCCCTCAATGTAAATGAGGTTTCTTTAGAAGTGTAGTGTAACGGGTAGAAGTAAATACATGTGCTAGCTGGAGAGAGAAAGAGAGAGATTTGATCTAGGATCAATGTAAAATATCCATCCGCATATCATTATTACTTTTACATATGCGCTTTATTATGTGTTTAGAATGCATGTTTAAGGGTGTATGATGATGAGACCTTAACAAAGATAATAAATTGGTTGCCAATTTGCATGCGAAAAACCCTCAAATTATATTAAGTGTTTTTCCTTCCATTGAGTGATTCTTACTCAAGATCTAAGACGGCATTGGTTTGTTGGCCAAATTCAAGGCCTTTGTTTGTCGAGGATGTGTTTGAATCACGAAGGCTTTGTTCCATATCAGTGTCTTGTCCAAGTTGTGTTTGTTGGCCAAAGTCAAGACCACTTCTTGTCCATCGATATTGATTACGAAGCTTTCCATGGTCAATGGGTCGCGCTTGACTGGGATCATTAAGTTTGTTGTGCCAAAGCCAAGGCTTAGTTGATTCAGAGGAAAAAGGTTAGGTAATACATTGGATGTATTGGCTTATATAAGATATATGTTTCGGACTTGGATGTCCCCCTACCGGATCTAGGAATTGGATTGGATCCAATCGATCTTAGAGATCTACCTAGTTAATTATCATACAATTTGTTGGCCAAAGTCAAGATTGTGTGATATTTAACGGGATCCTAGCCCACTAGGAAACACGGTTTCCCGAGTACTCGACAGAGGGTTGGAGGCTCGCCGAAAAATAGTGGGAGGCAAGAATTGAGTTTGCAATATTCGTTCAATTACTCGCCATACGCGCTCATTTCAAATATTTCGTCGATATCAATTAAATGTTAGTTGGACTAATATTTAAATTGTTGTTTTTATAAGCAGTTGGACTGTATTATAGTTGATTATATAATTGGATTATAGTAATCAATATATTTGAATTAATTAATTTCGATTTACAGTTGATTTTATAATTGGATTATAGTAATCAATGTAATTGAGGTTAATTAATTTAAATTATATTTGATTGTATAGTTGGACTATAATAATCAATATAATACATAGTACCACAAATCGTTGATTAAATAGTTGGACTATTAGAATCAAGATAAAATGAAAGATTAGCATTTAAAACATAATCCTAGGGAAAATGTATTTAAATGACTTAATTTTTCTAATTGGGAATAATATTCCAGGATGGTCCTCGAAATATAATAAGTTAGTTTATTTGATAAAATAACAAATTAGGCCTAAGTCTGGAGTTAAGCTAATAAGTGGAACATGATATTTGGAATATTCATGTAATGATAATTTTAGTGCTTAATCCATTATACTTGTCATATAGACTCCTTAATTTCTTTATCAGAACTAAGAATTAGATTCTTAAAGTATGATATTGAAATTGAAGGATTTTCATAAATCTATACTTAGATTTTAGAAGTAAACAAATTGCAATAATAAACTCTTGGAGAGTTAATGACTATTCTCAAGGAGATAAATTCAAAGTTTGCAATTAGGCAAGTAGCGCAAGGCGCACCTTACTTCGATATTCCAGAATGCCAAGGCTTGGCCAAAGGCTTCTAGAGTGTGGAAAAATGGCAAAGGCAAAATCATTATAGTCTTCTAGGAAGATAAGAGGACATATCCCAAAAAGGAATTGAAGACGAGCAAGGCTCTGACTTCAAATATGTTTGTCATAATTATGTTCCCTACTAGTATTAAAATTAGATTTAAATACTTAGTGTGGTACATAAATATGTATTGATATTAGAATCTATTTTGAACAGGATACTGACTTCAATAGAGATTTATCTGCGAATTGAAAACGGGACGAAAGTCGCTGTTTTAACCGTAAATACCTAAGTTTAGGAACTACCCATTGGGTATGTACGTAAATTAGGAAACTGTTATAATGTAACTATTTTGACTAGGAACATTATCTTTATATCAGTGTTTAATCCGTTGCGGATTGAACCTTTATATTTTAGAACACTAAAGTGTTTTATTATATAAAGATGATATTGAGATAAACACATTAGATGTGAATAACAGAATTTATATTTTGAATATAAATTAAATCTGAAATATATAACATGACAAACAAATAGCTCAAACTGATTTGATCAGGTTGATACTGACAGTGGCAATGTTGTCTGGGACACATTAAACAAGAATCGTATATCCGCACTTTTGAAAGAGCGGGTACTAGGACTGATTTGATTCTAATCAAATAAAGTCTACGAATCTAGTTTATTGGGCAAAGTGCCTAAAATACTATTTACTTGGTAAAAGTGTAAATGCCACCGACCTGATAGCCCTAGTTCATAGTGAAGCAAGTGGGCCCATGTCTAGCTGGGCTAGAGGTGGATATGAATATTTCATAACCTATACGGATGTGGCATCGCGTTATGGTTATGTGTTTCTTTTGAATAACACAAATCGGAAACTTTTACAGTTTCGTCACGAAATAGACAAACAAATTGGCTATAGTATTAAACCGTTACGGTAAGACCGTAATGGAAATTACTTAAGCAATAAGTTTCTAAAATACTTGAAAGAGTAAAGTATTCTTTCAAAAGAGGACTCCTCCCGGAACACGTCAATTTGACGGTGTGTCCGAACCGAGTAACCGAATTTTGTTAGACATGATTAGGTTAATCATGAGTCGCTCTGAGCTACCATTTCCTTCAACTGATACGCATAAACAGTGTAGAACTTATTTAGAATATGGTTCCATTAAAATCTGTTTGACAGATAACATATTAAATATGAACGGGAATGGAACCGGTTTCATATTCCTTTTAAATTTGGGAATGCTAGGCATATGTTTGGATGATACCAAACTAAAACCCAAATTGGATAAGTGCCAATTGTAGGATATCCTAGGGATACCAAAGTATTGTACTTATACAACTCACTTGAGAACAATTGGATTGTTGCTCACCATGCGGTTTTCCTGAGAGGAATACTGATATGCAGTGGTAATTGGGAGGATAGTAAAACTCGATGAAAATTCAGAGTAATACTATTCCAGGCACAAATTCCTTATGGAACACAAATAGTTCATCAAGGATGAAACTATTACCATTAATCTTCGTATACACAAGAACCGCGTATGTCAGAGAGATTCAGAAAACAACCTGGGGTATGGGTTTCTGATCTCACCTCATAAAGATGTCTATCTTATTGAGGTATACCAACTGACTACGTATGAGGAAGTGATACAAGGTATCGACTCCCAATTATGAAAAAGTGTCATGATATCCGAAATGGATTCCATGTATATCAACAAGTTTGGATACTAGTTGATGTACCGCAAGGCATTGTGCCTACTGGTACTTTATAAGTCTTCAAGGAAGACATACATGGAAGGCAACATACCAACATATAAAGCTAGGCTTTTAGCGGAAAGGTATCGTTATCAACATTGTGTTGATTACGATTCAACCTTTTACCTGTTGCCACGGTAAATCCATTTGGATAATGCTTGCTAAAGCTGCATGTTTCATTTATGAAATATGACAGCTGGACGGAAAATCGCTTTCCTGAAAAGGAAACCTTTTGGAGGATGTTTATAACATCTGTCAGTTTTGTCGTACCAAAACTAGCAAACAAGGTTTGCAGGTTAATCGATCCATGTTTGGATTGAAGCAAGCATTGGTTATAGGAATTATCGTTTTAATGTAATCATAATAGTATATGATTTGATTCAAAACGAAAAGATTCTTGTGTATATAAGAGGGTTAGTGGGAGCGCACTGACAGTGGCTGTCCTATAAATAATGATAATGTGTCATTTCTTGGAAATGATATTCCCATAATAATCGGAGAAAGCTTGGCTTTCGAAAACTCTCCGTGGAATCATACATTGTAAAATGTACGCGACCTAGTGTCTCATACGCTTTGAGCATATGATTCACAAACAGGCCAATCCAAGTGATAGTCACTGGATTGATATTAAGAACATCCGTTAGTATCTTAGAGATCTAAGGATGCTGTCTTAAACTATGGAGAATGAGAACTTGACGTGACTAGGATCACTACCACAAGTTTCCCAACCGACAAAAATGGTACTATACAGTTTGAATAACGGTACAGTGAGCTAGAAATCTTCCAAGCAATATACTGTTACCGAATAAACAACAAATGCGGGTTAATTGCTGCAGCTGAGGCGGCAATAGAAGCCTTCTGGGGTCGATAAAATCTAATTAGATTAGATATAGTTCTCTTAGCAGCTAAGCTAGGCTTCAGCACATGCTAAAGAATTAATAGTCTCATCAACGATCCAGTTAAATACTTCGATATTCATCTGATTCGTTCAGATCATACATCGTGGTGATGTGATGATCGAATAAATCACATCAGACGATAATCATGTTAATCCGCTGACGAAAACATTTTCTCAGTAATTTAAGCCAACCATACATAGTTCGGGTGGTAGACACTCGAGTGACTGGCTATAGGCCAAGTGGGAGATTGTTAGACAATTATGACCCATAGCGTCACTATTTGTACAGATCATTGTGTTGTTGTACAAATTAACTATGTGACAAAGAGATTGCACTCTTATCATTTGTGATTAGATCACCTAGATGTATAAATGATAGGAGGTCCATATGATTTGTTCCTGGACTGAGAATGATATGAGACAGTATCAGTCCACGAAGGATAAATCATTAAATATCCCTAGTCAGAGTATTATCGAGATTGGACATCGATAAATACGTAAAAGACTAGTATTACACTTGTGCGTGTTGTGAGGGCACAACGACATAGTTCTCATATGTTTGGGTATAAGATACTCATGCAAGTGTAATAGGAGGTTGTGTTTTACCGATGGTACGGGAAACATCTTCGCTCTGGATTAGACCCTCTCGGAATTCCATTGGTGGTATGACTATGTGTCTATGGAAGTCCGAAATCAGGGTAGGTGTATTTGGTATTAACCTGAGACTTGCACCGCTAATACTTGCGACAATCAATATACTTTGGTTGAGGTCGTCCAGGGCTTTAACAGGTTCTGTGTACGCCAATACTGGGTATATTGAGAATCGTAGTGTGTTGGGTGAGATGTCAAGACAGAAATGTCACTCCAGTCATATGGAGTTGATGGTCACGTAGGATACGGTACTGGTTCTCTTAAGTACTGCAGTCATCGGGATAATATGACTAGGTCATAGTTATCCGATATAGAGACTAGTTACCAGACATCCGACATGTGCTTCGTACAGGGCATACACAATTCCAGCCCCAGGCCTAGCACGTGATCATCCGATACTGGATCGAAATACGCAATACCACGTAAACTACGCCTGATATAGATCGCTTATTCCTGTAAACATGTTTCTAGAGAATTGGGTAGGCATGGCGCTTTGCTAGAAGCCAACCTTGTCTTGTGAATCGGTGTGAACGTAGTACGAGGTACTTACGTGTTCGGATAGTCCGACGACCCGATTTACTGCCAATATATCCGGAGATCTCATGGGTCGCTCCCCGAAGATTCACCGATGACGTATGACTCGTACTTTAATTAATCTGGGATTAATTTAATGAGAGAGAAAATTAATCTGGGATTAATTGCAGAGATATTTTATCTGGGATAAAATATCAATTAAAGAGAGAGAACGATTAATTTGGAATTAATCGGTAAAATAATATATTTGATATATTATACGAAATTGGATTTCGACGCTAAATTAAAATTTGATTTTAATTCGGGCGAACGAATTAATTTAGAATTAATTCGTTAGCGACGTGAATAGTGATTTCGCTAGGCATAATCATTTAATTACGATGCAACGGAAAATTCGTTAATTTGGAATTAGCGAACCCGAGCCCGTGATTGTTTGCGAGCGCATTCGTATTTCGAATTCGAGTGCGGCACGCAAGTGAAATCAAGCGTCAAATCGTAAGTCACATCAAGCGTCAAATCACATGTCACTTTGAGTGATGTGACATTTGATGTGAGTTGATTGACAAGCATTTAATGCTTTGCTTTTTGAAATTAAAAAGTGTAAATGGTTTATTTATTTTGGAAATAATGAAACCTAATACAACTTTTAATCTCTCTCTCTCTTTTACGGATTATGGCTTTTTAGAGCCAAAATCTTTTCTTCTTCTCTCACGGTCTCAAGACCGATTTCTTCATCTATTTTTCTGGTTTTACCGAATTAGAAGGAGAAGCAATTGAACTTGTTGCAAGATCTATGTGCTAGCACACTTATGAAGGAATACCAATGTGTTAGGGCAGTGAGTTCGTGAGCTTGGAATCACATTGTGAAGCTTGGAGCTTGGAGCTTCAATGGAGGACATCCATGGCTGATTCTTGGAGAAGGAACACCACCCACACCGAGCAGTCCACTGCCATTGCCAAGCTTCACCTTTTGGAGGAGTGCAGTGCGTTTTTTGGTTCATCACCACATGCATCAAATCCGTTCATTGTGAGTTTTCCGCACCTCCTATGTTTGTATTTACACTTGTTTCATGCTTAATCTATGATCTTGGGACTTGATTTAAACTCAACACTTATAGTATGTTCGGAGATCCCAAGGTAGATAAAGAGTCTTTCCCCATCTACTAGTTTTGAGAGAAAGAGTAGAGTCATCAAGTACCTTTTGAGTTGTTGGAGTGCATCTTTGCATGCTTCTGTCCACTTGAACCCCTTGGATTTCCTCAGTACGTTGATGAACATTATGCATTTGTCTATTAACTTAGAGATGAACCTATTCAAGGCTGTTATTCTTTCAACTAGTCGCACTATATCTTTGATGCTAGTTGGGGATGCAATATTGCATACTGATTTTATATGGTCTAGATTTTCTTCTATTCCTCTCTAGGTCACCAGATACCCTAAAAATTTCCTTGATGAGACTCCAAATGTTAACTTTGTTAGGTTGAGTTTCATGTTATATCTCCCCATAACATCACATGCTTGCTCTAAATAACTCAACCGATCGACCGCCTTCAAGGATTTGACCATCATATCATCGATGTATACTTATATGGTTTTGCTTAGGAAGTCTAAAAATATATTGTTCACCAACTATTGGTAGGTTATTCCATCATTTTTCAATCTAAACGGCCTGGTTTATGGTAAAATATCATGTATTGGTGATGAATGAGGTCTTCTATTGGTCGTCTAGATGCATGAGTATTTGATTGTAGCATGAGTCTGCATCCATGAAGCTGAGTAGCTCATGTCTAGCGGTTGAGTCGTCCATGGAATCAATATGAGGAAGATGAAATGAGTATTTGGGGCAAGAATTGTTCAAATCTGTGAAGTTGATGCATATTAGCTGTAGGAGCGAATCCGTGTTTACCATTACGCCTATGACATCGACGACCATGACACTATTTGGCTCACCGCCCGTAGAGAGTATAAATAGCCCACAATAGACTAATAGGAGAATGAAGGAGTCGCCACACAGTATAAGACACTGGGAATGATTTAAGGCTGCACTACACCCCTCGCAAGGTCTGACCATAAACCAGTTTAGGTTCGGAATGGTCTCTTACTGATGACAGTATAATTCTCAAGTTTAAAGAAGGTATCGACATGTCTTTAAAATATAATATCACACAACAATAATTTAAAAAGCATACAATAACACAATCATGATAAAAAAAAATTATAAAGAATAAATTAGAAAGTCATAAGCATTGTCAAAGTATAAGTAAAATAAATTAGAAATTCATAAGCATTGTCAAAGTAATAATAAAATATTAATTAAACAGTTTGTAGTGCATATCCCACCGGTCTGGCTTTGGATAAGCCACCGCCGGACATTCTATAGGTAATTTATGTCCGGCTAGACATATCGTTTGTCTGGTCGTACATTTTTACAAACCAAAAACTCAAAAAATATAAAATTATACACAACTAACAATATTAATAAAGCAGTAATGGCATGGAAACTCTTTGTGTAATCCATGTCCGGCTGGACTTCATCCAAGTCTATCAGATATTATTCATGAAATAGAGACATAAACATTGTATAAACATGTATAACTAGCAGTAATTGAAAAACATAAATAAAATGATTATAAAGCTGAGCAACAATAAGTAAACGAGATATGGTATATGTCTCACCGACCTATCTTTAGGGAAGCCCAATCGGATATATTTCACATTAAGGATGTCAGGGCGGACATATCATGGTTATGGTTGGACATTCTATATGAACAAGACGAATAACAAACTCAGGAACACAAATTGCTACAGTAACAGACTAGAAACAACATGGTAATAATTGAAGCGAAATCTGTAAAATCGACCTTTCGGAGGATTTTATATCTATTTCCCAGTGGTACATAAAATTGTATCTCGAATACAGAATATACTACAGTCCATTTAGAACCAACTATAGAATTTATGTCTGGGTTTCCATCCTATATACCAAAGGGAAACAAACTTTTTTTTTTTAAAAAAGTTCAGGTTTTCAGAACTCCTGTAAAACAATAATAACTAGATATGGCTGGATATTCTTTGAATATGGCCGGATAGTTTTTGACTGTGCATGATCGATTAAAGATACCATGTCAAAACAAGAAAAAATAAAAGCAGGAAATACATAAAGAAGATAAAATCAGGGAGCCTTGAGGTCGTACTTAAATGTAACTTTACTCACAAAGCACCTCAGAATGTTGGATGGTTGCCAGATTGCTTGTCAGAATGGGAAATCTTCAGAGATTTTGTGAGATTTGCTCATGATTTTTTTCTCTCTCCGATTCTCCTTTCAAATTGCTCCAAAGTTTCTTGCCATGGACCAAAGTTAGGGCCAGTGAAGAATTTACGTTCTTTTTATAGTGCTCAGGCTGGATCGAAAAATGTAAGGGGAAATCAAATCCCCACATTATCTCTAGTAATTTTCAATATGTAGTGTCAGTTACAACTCGATCTATGTCTGAACGAATATTTATTTTGAGATATACATACGGTTGGACTTCAATCAGGTTCGTAATTTTAGTATTTGAAAATCTTCACACTAGCTGACAGCTCAAAACATGTTTGACTAGACATTTATTTCAAATATATGTATGGACGAACATTAATCAGATCCCTTATTCCAGTGATTGACAATCTACACATTCATTGACAACTATCATATATTCGGTCGGATTTAGGATTTTCAATATATGTTCGGTCGGATATTCTGGTCTGAATGAAGGTTAGCCATACATAAGTGATGTTTGGTCGGGACTTGGCTTTTTTTTAATTCTCTGGAGTTCTTTTCCTTTCAGAAATTTAACCTTGTAACTTTTCAAGTTTTTGGGTGGGGCCCCATAAGAGACTCGTCTTTGGACTATACATAAAATTATAATGTCTGTAGTTGCCCCCACTTTGATAGGCTTGTGTAGTGTGTGTCAATGACAAGTCTATCAAATTCATGCATGCATTTTTACTTACCTGATTTGTCTGGCATCGTCGAACTTACCTTGCTTTGTAGCAGCCTGTTTGTTGATTGATGGGCCCTAAGGCCCTCTAATGATTCGATCGGTGGTGAGATTCTTCGATCCTGGTATGTAGCTTGTGAGATTTGATGGACCCTCAGGTCCCCCATTGCTTCGATTGGTTGTGAAATGCTTCGTTCCCGACTGTGATAGTTAATAACCCTCAAGTCCCCTGATGCTTCGATCGATTGTGAGATGCTTCGATCCCGGTTTTGCTGGCCGATGGACCCTCAAGTCCCCCAATACTTCGATCGATTATGAAATACTTCGATCCCGACTATAATGGTTAATGGACCCATAGGTCTCCTGATGCTTCGATCGGTTGTGAGATTCTTCGATCTCGACTTTAATAGTTGATGGACCCTCAGGTCCTCCGATCTTTCAATCGGTTGTGAGATACTTTGATCCGGCTGTGAGATGTTTCAATCTCTTATCCATATTCCTGAGGCTGTACTATATTCTTGAAGCTGTTGTTGTTCGTCCTTATTCCCGAGGCTCTACTCAATTCCCGGAGCTGTCTATTGTTCATCCTCATTCCCGAGGTTCTACTCCATTCCTAGAGTTGTCTGATGTTCATCTTTATTCCTGATGCTCTACTCCACTCTCGGAGCTGTATGTTGTTCATCCTCATTCCCGAGGCTCTCCTCCATTCCTGGAGTTGTCTGTTGTTCGTCCTAATTTACGAGGCTCTCCTGACCTCGTATGTCAATGTAGAATCAAGTAACTGCACATCCGACATATGTAAAAGCTCACACTATCTCTTATACTTTTTCTACGGTTCATTTGGCATTCTAATTCCGAAATAATTTCTCTATTTCCAATCTGCTGAGTGTTCACATGTCTTTCTCCTTTGATTCCATTCCATTCCTCGTAGATATAAAAATGCAGATTTCCTCTTTATTTCATCACTGAGATCTATGTTAAGCGAAGAAAACCTCTGTATGACTAAAATTATCTTCGGCAATCTTCTTCTTATTTTCCAGCCACAGTCAATAAAAATATCATTCCTACGACTCCTGACACCTAATCGTGCACCTGAAGATCCATATTTCCCGTCTGTTTCTACCTTGAAGTGTGTCTTCGGTCATCAAAAGGCATTTGGCCTTAAATACAGGGATCTTATCCCTACTCTCTTATCCTTGGGAGACTATGTATGTTCCAATATTAAGCTGGTAAGCCTCTTCTTCTCTCTCTTTCGTTCGCATATTTTTTATTTTTTGCTTCAATTTATGTAAGACCGAACCTTCTATTATATCCAGCCGTAATTTAATTTATGTCTAGCCGGAAATTTTCAAACATTCAAACAGATATGTTCCATGTCCAGCCGGATGTGTTTCGAATATCCGGCCAGACGTTGTTGAATATAGAGAATGTTTGGCTAGTCCACCATTTTGTTGTGGCCATTGTAATGTTGTTTCTCAATGATCTACTATTCTGATTCCATCTTTTGCATATCAATACCTCACGTTTGAAGTTTGACGGTAACCTTGCTAGTGTCAGGAAGTGGTATGTTGAGCTTTGTCCAGCCGTATGAGCATGGAGTGCATTCTCTGGGTTCGAGCCTTTCATTCACTGTATCTCCGCTCGGGCCAAGAAACATGATGAACGGGGGCTACAAACACTGGTAGAGTAGTGGATGGATATATCCCACACCTTCCATTTTTGATTGGGGAGATGAATATTACCTTAGGGGACTTCACCTTCCTTACTGACTTCCCTTGTGAATGGCGCTTGCAAGAGTTCGACTGCAGCATTTTCTCCCCTACTGTCTGGGCTAGAAATATTCATAGCCCCTATGATCCGCTTATGCGTAATTCTATATGGGGAGGAGTTGGCGACTCACTAGGAAATGATAGTCCCTACCAGCGAGGATGAGATATATCAACTTGTGCGGTCGTTCCTTCTCTACATGTTTGGTTGTACGTTGTTCGCCGATATAGTTAGTTCAATGGACCTGTGTCTTCTACCACCCCTTCACGACCCATACACCACGTGAGAGGGGGATTGAGGCTCTCATGCCCTAGATGCGGTATACTGAAAGCTGGCTCGGTGCTGTCGCAGTAGCTCTTATGTCCAAGGCTACAGTTTCTTGGAGGAGGCATGTATCATTATCACCCTTACTTCTTATTTATGTTATGGTGATGACTTATCATGGTCCTTTCCGTTGTCAAAGGTATGGGCATATGCGTTTTGAGTGTTGGCACAACCTTTTCCCATCTCTCGGGAAGAGGTTGTGTTATCTGGTATGTCTTGCTGGGAAGAGTCCATCGTGGGATCAGTTGAGCCCCATGACTTGAGCGTGCACAGAACTCATCTGAACGGGCTCATCTGGAGTATGGTGAGTCATGTCCACTTCCCTTTTCTGAGTATTCTCCTTCTGTTTCTGTCTAACATTTCTTTTTGTTTTTCAGATTGATACGGCTTGGTGGGGGACTGCCATGTGCGCCTTGCCCAAGCCCACACATTCATCCTTCCAGAAGAATGAGTTGCGCCTGTTTCTTTAGGGTACTGACCAGTAACTTTTATATCTAGGTGAGCGCATGCTCTCTTGAGCCTCGATTGTCTTTCCCTTTTAACCAGTTTCTATAACACAAAGGTTTTCTTCTTAATTACTTTCCCAAATAACCTCTTTCTTTAACTGTTATTTTCCTTGTCAAAAGGGATCATTTCCCAAATAACCACAGCCTTAGCACTATAAAAAGAACATTGTGTTCTTCACGAAGCATAGATATATGAAACTTTACCAACAGAAATAAAAAAGAGAAATAGAGAGCCAAGAACGAGCAGCATTCATAAAAAACCAATAACCAGTAAAATTATACCATACTCCCAAACATAGTAATCATATCGTCATTTCTAGCAAGAGACCAAAGCAACGAACTTGAACTTCAACAGTGTTCTCGGATCCGAGTAACGCTTGAGGTATGACCTGAGGGCCTCGAAAACTTAAATTCTACATTCAAAACTCACTATTTTATTGATGTCGTATATCTGACCGGACATCCTGTATGTCTGGTCAGAAATACATATGTCATACAAAAGGTCTTGCCATATAATGGCTACAGCTGGCCTCTAATTTCTAGTGGTATATAGGATGGAAACTCATATATAAATTTCATAGCCGATTCTGAATGGGCGGTAATATGATTTGCACTCTGGATATAACTCCACGTAATACCATGAAATAGATGCACGTAATTTTACCTCTGTCTTTTATTTATTCTGCTCAATTTATAACTATTGTTCGATTCCTTGTCATTATCCCCGAGGTTACGCAACAAATCCGGCCAAACCTCCTGTAAGTTGTAGAGTTTCATATATATGTCCCAAGATCAACAAACATGCATAAAAACGAGTTGAATACACAAAGGAGTAAGGCGGAATTCATACTCACATTGAATGGGTTTTGATGAAATGAAGAACACAAGCCTTCAAGCTTCTCAAACTCGCGGTAATGGAGCTCCTTGTGCTGCTGGACTGCTCGGTTTTGGGGCTGTCTTCCTCTCCAAGATTCGGCCATGCATGGACTCCATTGAAGCTCCAAGCTTCAAGCTTTCCAAGCTCACAAATTCGTTTCCCTATCACCATAATACAACCCATGTGTGTGCTAGCACTAAGCTTCTTCATTTGCTTCTCAAAATTTCGGTGAAACTAGAAAAAATCTGTGAAGAAATCGGCTTGAAGCCGTGAGAGGGAGAAGAAGAAAAGAGATGGAGATGAGAGATCGTGAATGGTGAGTGAGAGAGAGAAAATGATATTTGGTTTATATATATATTTTTTATTTTCCAAAAACAAAAAACAAATATATAAATCATTTTTCATATATCAAAAGTTTAAAAAGCAAAAGTCTATTAATGTTTTTCATCATTTCTACTTTTTACTTTAAGTCACATCACATCACTTTAATAAAGTGACATGTTGTCAAGTCACATCACTCAAAGTGACAATTGATTTGACGCATGATGTGACTAACGATTTGACGCTTGATGTGACTTGCGTGCCGCGCTCGAATTCGAAATGCGAATGCGCTCGCAATCACTCTCGGGCTCGGGTTCGCTAATTCCAAATTAACGAATTTTCCGTCGCGTCGTAATTAAATGATTACGCCTAACGAAATCACTATTCACGTCGCTAACGAATTAATTCTAAATTAATTCGTTCGCCCGAATTAAAATCTAATTTTAATTCCGCGTCGAAATCCAATTTCTTATAATATATCGAATATATTATTTTATCGATTAATTCTAAATTAATCGTTCTCTCTCTTTAATTAATATTTTATCCCAGATAAAATATCTCCGCAATTAATCCCAGATTAATTTTCTCTCTCTAGAAATTAATCTTCTCTCTCTACTAATTAATCCCAGATTAATTATAGTGCGAGTTATACATCATCGGTGAATCTTCAGGAAGCGACCCATGAGATCTCCGGATATTTTGGCAGTAAATACGGTTGTCGGACTATCCGAACACGTAAGTACCTCGTACTACGTTTATACCGATTTACAAGACAAGGTTGGCTTCTAGCAAAGCGCCATGCCTACCCAATTCTCCAGAAATATTCTTACAGGAATATATAGATCTGTATCAAGCGTAGTATACCGTAGTATTGTGTATATCAGCCCAGTATCAGATAGTCACGTGCTAGGGCTGGGGCTGGATAAGTGTCTGCCCCGTCCGAAGCACATGTCGGATGTCTGGTAACTAGTCTCTATAATCGGATATATATGACCTTGTCATAATATCCCGATGGCGGCCAGCACTTAAGAGCACTAATACCGTATCCTGCGTGACATCATCTCCACTATGACTGAAGTGATACTTCCGTCTCGACATCACACCCAATACACTACGACTCTCTGATAAACCCAGAAGCGGTGTACGCAGAGCCGGTTAAAGCCCTGTACCACCAAGACCAAAGTCTACAGATTATCGCAAGTATTAGCGATGCAAGTCTCAGGTTAAGACTATACACACCTACCTTGATTTCGGCCTCCCATAGACACATAGTCATAATACCAATGGGATTCCGAGGGGTCTATCCAGAGCGAAGCTGTTTCCCGTACCATCGGTGAAACACAACCTCCTATCGCACTTGCATAAGTATCCAATACTTAAATATATGAGAACTATGTCGTTGTGCCCTCACAACGCGCACAAGTGCAATACTAGCCTATTCTGCATTATCGATGTCCTGTCTCGATAATACTCCGGCTAGGGATATTTAATGATTAATCCTTCGTGGACTGATACTGTCTCATATCATCTCAATCCAGGAACTAATCATATGGACCTCTCTTCATTTATACATATATGGTGATCTAATCACAAATGATGAGAGTGCAATTTCCTTGTCACATAGTTAATTTGTACAACAACACCGTGATCTGTACAAATAGTGACGCTATGGGTCATATTATCCAACATAAGTCTTGCCGGACATTCTTTAAATCTAGCCATGACTTTATGAGTGAAGGCCAGTGAAACATGCCTAAATATTTACCAAATCTATTCTGCTTAATCTTTTGACTACTGTAAGACATATATTTCCTTTGGTTATGGTATTATTTATCGTTTGTGTGATTGTGTACAATAGAAATTGTTCATGTGTGATTTATGCATTATAAGACATGTGTATCATCTTTTGAGTCTGGATATTATATTGGTATCACTAAGGGACCATTCTGAACCTCAAATAGGTTTAAGGTCAGACCTTGCAAGGGATGTAGTGCGGTCTTAAATCATTCACAATGTCTTATATTGGATGACAACTCCTTTATTCTTCAGTTAGTCCCCCGTGGGCTAATCTGTACTCTCTACGGGCTGTGAAGCTTTCCCCAGGACGCATTCGTCAGGGGACAACATTGCCTTCTCCCAAAGCAGCATGACTTGCATTTTCATGACGTGAGATAAACTATAAATATTCCAAACTAATTACTAATATATAGTATCATCATTTCGAATCCCTAGAACTTGCATGTGTGACTAAACTTACTTGACATGACTAAACTTTGCGGATTTACTAAAAATTTCAACATGATATATTCTAAACATAGCGTAATGATGAGTGGTAATTATATCACTATTTCCCACTCATTTAACCTAATATTTTGTATAGTTTCTTGAGTTTTGTGAAAATTTTAATGTGTTTTGTGTTATTTTGTAGATAAATAAAGTTTCTGGACATTATGGAGGTGATTTGGACCAAAACAGTGAAAATTGGAAAATGGCATTTTGGTAATTTTCCGCGTCGCGACTCCAAGACCTTCAGCGTCGCGACGCCTAACGTGCGCCGAACAGTGCTAACGTGCGCTGGGTCCACAAATCAGAATCTGAGAAAAGTTTGACTTTGCTAACATGTGTCGTGCCACGTGTCACCATCACAGGAAATCTGCTAACATGCGCCATGCCACGTGTCAGTATCTTACGGTACCGACAGTCACCATCGCCACATGTCGCCACGTGTCACTCCACGTCATTGCCGCATCATCATCGACATCACCAGGTTGACCGAGTCAAACAGCCACTTCACTGCCACGTCATCATCAGCCAATCAGGAGGTGCCACGTGTCGCAATTCTATGGTGCCGACAGTCACTCTGCCACATGTCGCCACGTCACTGCCACGTCAGCATCAATTATTGGCTCTCTAATCCTTATCTGACACGTGGCGGATAAGAATCTAGCCGACCAATCAGAAGCCGCCACGTGTCACAATAATTGAGCCCCAGCCACCTTGCCACTTGTCACCTTATCACCTTATCCAGAATCTGCAACCGACGAACCAGAGCATGCCACGTCGACATAATTGGCGTCGCGACGCGCAACCCCTACTGACCCCTATAAATAGAGCGCGCAATTCAGTTTCAGTGGTACCACTCTCTCTCATTTCTTTGATGTAAAGAGGGAATTTCTCTCTCTAGTTTCTTTTAGTTTTTAATTTTTAGTTTTGTAATTAATTTTAATTACGTTTTGTAATAATAGTAATTTACTTTTTTACTTTTTATAGTTTTTACTATTCACCATGAGGAGGTAACTTCCCCAGCTAGGGTGAAAGGTAATTATTTTACTATTGCTATTTAGATTAATCTCCCTTAAATATAATTTATTCACTATTTAAAATATTGACTTAAAAAGGATACCGCCAGATTGGTCGGTTGGTAATTCATTTTTAATTTGGTTTAAACCTGACTAATCAAGGATACCGCCAGATTGGTCGGTTGGTAATAAAACTTTCTTACCGCCTATATGGCAGGTTCATGGACAAATCTTTTTATCGCCTTAATGGCTGGTTGGACTTAATTTGACTTAATCAGGATACCGCCTATATGGCTGGTTGGTAATGTTATCACAAGTTTATATATTATATTATGGGAGATTCTAAATCAGTAGTAGTAAAAGTAATTCCTTTTACCTTAGCATTTTATTTTATTGTAATTTACTTTTCAGTATTTACTTTACCGCATTTTTACTTATGTCTTTTATTTTCAAGTTGTTACTAGCCCTAGTTATGTGTTGTAACTAAATTAGTTATATGGGGTTGTGATGACTTTTAATATCACCGGTTTATAAGGGGTTAGATTATAGTTTGTGTATTATAAAGATTTATTTATTGAGTCTTAATCTTAATGCTTTTTCATTAATTGGCCATTAATAAAATTGATCTGGTAAATCTAAAATGAACTAGACATAGGGATTTTAGGTTTCAGCCTTAGACTCAATAGCCCACGATCTTCCTTGGGGATAGATAACCCTTTAATAGATTTCCTTACGGGATAGGAATATACCTGTCTGGCGGGGGGGTAGCCATAATTGGAACTTCATCTTAATGAATCCAGGTAATTAATTGACATAGACATATGGTTCAATTGGGTTAAACTGGGTATTTGTGTCTGACCATCAACAGAGGCTTACACATAATTTAGTGTTCCAGAATGTGACACGTATCCTGGTGCATTTTAGCATGTGGCGCACGTTAGCGGTCGCGACGCAGAAGAATTGCGTCGCGACATGCGAAATTATAATTTTGCCCTTTTGTCCATTTTCACTGTTTTGGCCCCAAATTACTTCCAGACCTGAAACTTTATTTATCTACAAAATAACACAAAACATATCAAAATATTCATAAAACCCAAGAAACTATACAAACTATTAGGTCAAATGAGTAGGAAATAGTGATACATTTACCACTCATCAAGACCCAATACCAATAAGTGAAGTAAATTTGTTTTGTAGTAGTATGGGCCTTTAAAAAATTATGGCACTACTGTCAGTCATATAAAATACTAGTAGTCATGAAAGAGAATCCATTGAAGTACTTGTAGTCGGCACCTTCATTGGTAGGGAAATTAAGGAGATGATCAGTCCTCTTGACTGAATTTGATATTGAATATATCACCAAGAAGGTGATTAAGGGGCGAGTTGTGGCGAAATTCCAGGGGCAATAACCAATTGAAGGAGATAAGTATGAGTTTGAATTTTTAGATGAGGAAATTATGAGATAATCATATTATAATTATGAGATAATTATAACATCATTTTGATAATGCAAGATTATGAGATAATCAAGTAATAATTATGAGATAATTGTTACATCATAATTATGATAATTATATCATTATAAGATAATGGTATATGCATTATATTGGAGACAAGTCTATATGGCTTGCCATACTCTCTAATATTTAATGCCTAATTAGGTATGACATAATTACGTAACATTTGTCCAGTTTACATGTCTTTTGCTTAGCATTCCATTAAGAGTGTTTGTCGTTACAATAAAATGACATGTGAGGATTAGTGATAAGGTTAGTTGGCTTTTGGAAAAGAATATAATCTCTACCATTTCCACTCAAAAGTTGAGTAAGTGAGATAGTAAGGTCATCTACCATTCACACAAGAGTTGTGAGAGAGTGAGAGAGAAAAAGAAATCCATAATTTTTCTTTTGATCAAGAGTTGATAGAAAAAAATTTCTCAAGTGTTGAGAATAGAGAGGAAAAAAGTGAGTTAGATCTTCATCTTCTTCATTCAATCTTTCTAAAATCCAAAAGATTTTGTGACAACATACTTCTCCAAAGAGTTTAGGGATTACACTTTGTCAGTACAACCCACACTTCAATTTGTTAGTTTCGAGTCATAGTTCGAAAGATCGGGTAGTTGATCGTAACATCAGATCTCAAAGGAAACACATCCACATCGATGAGCAAATCCAATCACCAAGAGTTGGTGGAATTCAGATTCAACAAATGGAGAAGGCAATAAATTTTTCAAGGTCGATCCCGGAGCCAAAGGAAATTTCCTTTGCGCATTAGGAAAGGCGTTTCCTACAAAAAGAACAAATTCAAAAAATAAGGAAAGCATACCAATAGAGATATTTACATGGGTCGCATCAGCAATGGTAACTATCGGAGCCTGCATCCTACCCAGCAGCAGCGCATGAGTCTCCGCCGCACCAGCATCATCATACACAAAGGAGGTCAGATCCGGCCAAAAAGCCACTGAGCCAAGGTTGACTCCAGAAGAAGGTCACTACTTAGAAGTAGAAGTAGTTGTTGGAGAACGACCATGTTGGGAAAAAGAAGCCTTGGGCGGACTCGCCTAGAAGAAGAAGGTCCATGAGCTGCCATAGCCTTAATCTCCACTTTCTTTTCCTCAGCCTTAGTAGACTGGCACGCTCGAGGTGGCTTACGACATCCATGAACTTGCAACAAATAACCACCAAAGTAAGAGACATGCACATGAAAGAGGTATTTTGATCGATGAGACGACAGTGCATACCTGGGTAGTTTCACGTGGCTCGGTCAGAGGAAGGGACCCAAAGAAGGGCAATGCCGACCCACTGTCAATAGTCTCCATCAACAAGGAAAACGTTAGCAGGAAAGCCATGCAGGGCTGCCACAAAATCCTCCCCTTCGATCTTAAGACCGAAAATATGGAAGAATGAGGAGAAATATGAACTCTACGTGCTTGAGGTCCCAAATTCCAAAGCCACACCCGTAGATACCAATACGTTGATTGATACCCAGAAAGAGTAGCCACATACCGCCCTTCGGGAAAAAGGATTGTACAGAATCAGGCATATCAACGGTTGGGGTCACCACCATGCCAAGTCAATATGAGAAAAAAAGAGAAAAGAACAGACATGATAGTCAAGGATAGGGAAAAATCAGAAATTAAATCGGAAAAGAATAAGAGAAGACTTAATATATCCCAGGTGAGCTCATTCAACTAAGCTCGATGCACCTCTATATCATAGGACTCGAAGTAGCCCACAGTAGATGTGTCCCAACAGGACAAGTCAGGAAACACAACCTTATCTCTAGAGATCGCGAAGGGTCATGCCAGAATGTCGAACTCATATGCACATGCCAACAAATGACAAGAATCATGATTAGCTACCAATTACAACAGAAAAAGAAAAAAATAAAAGTCGAGACACATGCCTCAACTAAGAGGCCATAACTCTAGACGTAGGAGTTGCGTCGACAGTCAAGAAACACAACTTCCTCTCTAGAGATCGTGAAGGGTCAGTGCAGTCTCCGGTAAATGGCCACCAGAGTCGGGGATCCCTACTCTGAAGTCGCCGGAGATGAAGGGTTTTTACGAGTTTTTAAATTAAAGTGTTTTTGCTTTAAGGAATTTCGATGACAAATGAGAAGGAAGCCTGCACTTTTATATTCGCGAGGCAAGTCCAGTCGGACATAAGTGAAGAAATCATATATGACCTGAAATGATTTAGCACATCCAGAATTTGAAAAGTATAGAATGATCGAGGCATCGGGAGACCTGTAAGTCCATCAATATTTAGAGCATAGTTCAATGAATCTCACTACCAATCGAGGCATCGAGAGACCTGCGAGTCTATTAACCATCAAGAGTATAGATCGAGGCATCTCACTACCGATAGAGGTATCGGGAGACATGTGGGCCCCACTCGATTCCAAATGCGAGTGGGCGCGCAAACACTCCCGGGCTCGGGTTCGCTAATTCCAAATTAACGAACTTCCATCGCAACGTAATTAAATCGAATTTAATTAAATAATTATGCCTAGCAAAATTACTATTCACGTTGTTTAAGAATTAATTCTAAATTAACTCATTTGCCCGAATTAAAATCTAATTTTAATTCCGCGTCGAAATCTAATTTTGTTTAATATATCAAATATATTATTTTATCGATTAATTCCAAATTAATCTTTCTCTCTCTTCAAATAGTACTTTATCCCAGATAAAGTCTCTCTCCGCAATTAATCCCAGATTAATTAAGCTCGAATCATACATCATCGGTGAATCTTCGGGAAGCGACCCAAGAGATCCCTGGATATGTTGGCAGTAAATCCGGTCGTCGGACTATCCGAACATGTACGTACCAAGTAATACATTTTTACCGATTTACGAGACAAGGTTGGCTACTAGCAAAGCACCATGCCTACCCAATTCTTCAAAAATATTCTTAATGGAATATACGATCTATATCAGGCGTAGTATACATAGTATTGCGTATTGCGATCCAGTATTGGATGTCACATGCAAGGCCTGGGGCTGGAATAGTGTCTACCTCGTACGAAACATATATCGGATCACTAGCAACTAGTCTATTTATTATCGGATAGTCATGACCTAGTCATATTATCCCGACGGTTGCAACCTTTTAGAGAACCAGTTATGTATCCCTGCGTGACCATCATCTCCATATGACTGAAGTGATACTTCCATCTTGACATCACATCCAATACACTATGATTCTCAATAAACCCAGAAGAGGCATTTAAAGTCCTGGACGACCAAAACCAAAGCGTATTGATTGTCGCAAGTACTAGCGATGCAAGTCTCAAGTTAAGACCAAATACACCTACCCTGATGCGGATTCCCATAGACAAATAGTCATACTACCAATAGGATTCCGCGGGGTCTATCCAGAGCGAAGCTGTTTTCCGTACCATCGGTAAAACACAATCTCCTATCACACTTGCATAAATATCCAATACTTAAATACATGAGAATTATGATGTTACGCTTCCATAACACGCACAAGTGCAATACTAGTCTATTCCACATTATCGATGTCCAGTCTCGATAATACTAGGACTAGGGATATTTAATAATTAAACCTTTATGGATTGATATTGTCTCATATCTTATCAATCTGGAACTAATCATAAGGACTTTCATCATTCACACATTTAAGTAATCTAATTACGAAATGATAAAAGGCAATTTCCATTGTTACATAATTAATTCGTACAAAAACACAATGTCTTTTACAAATAGTGACGCTATGGGTCATAATTTTCCAACAATCTCCCACTTGGCCTATAGCCAGTCACTCAAGCATCTAACACCTGAACTATGTACATGTCGCTCAAACTTTTGCTGAGGAATGGCTTTCGTCAGCGGATCTGCAATGTTGTCCTCTGATTCGACCTTCTCGATCTTCATATCGCCACGATGTATGATCTCACGAATCAGATGGAAACGTCGAAGAACATGCTTGGATCCTTGATGAGACTGCGGTTCCTTAGCCTGCGCTATAGCCCCATTATTATCACAATACAATGGAACGGGCTCAGCTGCTAACGGAACTTCTCCTAATCCAATTAGGAATTTTCGGATCCAAACTGCCTCTTTTGCTGCTTCAGCTGCAGCGATATACTCTGCTTCCATTGTTGAATCAACAACAGTCTCTTGCTTGTAAGATTTCCAGCTTACTGCTCCATTATTCAAACAAAATATGTACCCAGATTGCGACTTACAGTCGTATTTGTCGGTTTGGAAACTTGAAACGGTATACCCAGATACCTCAAGTTCTCCATCTCCATAGATTAAGAAAGCATCCTTAGTTCGTCTAAGATACTTAAGGATATTCTTAACCACCATCCAGTGACCTTCACCTGGATCGGCCTGATAGCGACTACACATGCTCAAAGAATATGAGACATCAGGTCACGTACATATCATGGCATACATGATGGATCCGACTACCGAGGCGAATGGTATCTGACTCATGCTATCTCTCTCATCTTGAGTTTTAGGACACATGTCCTTAGATAGAGTGACGCCATGTGACACTGGCAACAGTCCCCTATTGGACTGATCCATGTTGAATATCTTCAAGACTTTGTCAATGTACGTACTCTGGGAAAGTCCAAGCACCTTTCTAGATCTATCCCGGTAGATCTTTATT
>SKCR01015586.1:0-64403 GCA_019454045.1 Zanthoxylum bungeanum
AAGTAAGCTCTCAGCCAAAGTTGGACGATCCACAAGGGACCAGAAGCAATGGGTGATGACCCCGACCGAAGTTGCTTTTGGAGGATGGCCAGCCCCCGATACATGGCGGCAAGAAGAAAAGAGGCCAAGTCTAAATGACGGCCATATGTGAGATAAGAAGAAATTGGGAGGTAGCCCGCCACCGGTGTGGGAACACAGGATCTGGGGTGACGCATGCTGTCCCGGGCTCGCGGCCCGGTCGGAGTACGGAGTAGCCACGGGGGACTAAACCTGAGAATAATGGAGTCGCCACCCGGTGTGAATCGGGAAAATGAGATTTAAGGCCGCACTCACCCCTCGCAAGGGAAGACCTCAAACCATTGGGTTCGGAATGGTTCCTTACTTATGCCACTTGTAATGACAGGATTTATGTGATAATTTAATCAGGCTTAAGTAGCACTTATTTCCAAGAGTATCATGCTTCTAAATTCACGGGTACAAAATAAAACTTATACATACATTTCACATATATCTCACATCTAAGAACACATGCCTGAAAATACCTCAAAGTAACAACGAACATACAACTTCATTCAGCATATCATATTCATGAAAAACACAAGCATACATAATAACAGTACAAGCATACATGTGAGCACTTTTCCAAGTGATACGTGGAATTGTATCCCAAGTACAGACCGCATTACCGTCCATTCGGAATCGGCTACGGAATTTATGTCTGGGTTTCCATCCGATATATCACAAGAAATAATACTCCAAAGTCATCATGGCATAGGTATATGAATCGTAATGCGTTAAATCAAGACTAAGGCAAATGACGTAACTAATGGAATAAACATGCTTTTCATTATTATGTGCACAAATATAAGAATGACTATGTGTGGTTCCATAAAAAAATCACCTAAGAAACAATTATACATGGCATGTGATGAATATGTCTCAGTTCAGTGTGTTCGCGTTCGTGTAGCGTTCGTAAACGCGTTCGAACGGTAAACAGAAGGTTCGCGTTCGTATGGCGTTTGATAACACGTTCAAACGGAATGAAACAGAATGCTCACGTTCGTATGGCGTTTGTTAACGCGTTCGAACGAAAATGAAATAGAATGCTCACGTTCGTATGGCATTTGTTAACGCGTTCAAACGGAAATGAAACAGAATGCTCACGTTCGTATGGCGTTCGTGAACGCGTTCAAACGGAAATGAGACCTGATGCATGATAAGGCAAAATGCATGCGCGTTCGAGTTGCGTTCGTAAACGCGTTCGAACGGGAACAGACCTGATGCATGAAATGGGACGCAATACATAAACAAAAAAAAGGGGCGCGGTGAAGTACTGCCGTAAAGGTGGCCTTTTGGGGCTCTTGGTCTCTCAAAGAGAGGACCTTTAGACCAACATACTAAGCCCATGCGCGTCACATCACAACACATGAAATAAAGACAACAAAAGTGTAGGACTTCGTATGCCCAATTGAACGTACATTCAACCCAAACACACTTCGTCCAGCGCGGCGAAGTAGTGTCACAAATGTGGCCTTTTAGGCTCTTCGTCTCTCAGATAGAGGACCTTTGGACTAACTCACTAAGCCCATGCGCTCGATCGCATCATACATACAAAAATAGAGCCAATCATATCAAAACCAAGTATGCCCGATTGAACACATCTTACATCCAATCCGAACACACATCAACCGGCACGGCAAAACATCGTGGTAAAGGGTTTTAACCCCTCCCCATAAGGGATCTTTCATTCCACTTACTAAGCCCATGCGCTTGATTGAACCATGCATAAAAAGATAAAGACAATAATATCAAACTAAGTATGCCCGATTGAACGTATCTTGCATCCAACCGAACACACATCAACCGGCGCGGCAAAGCATCGTGGTAAATGGCTTTAACCCCTCCCCATAGGGGATCTTTCATTCCACTTACTAAGCCCATGCGCTCGATTGAATCATGCATAAATAAACAACATACAGAATTCAAGTGACGAAAAATAAACAAAAGCAACACAAAACAAAAGAGGGTGCCGTTTACTCAAGCGGTACGTTGAGTTGTGTCCCGAGTACAGATCATATTACCGTCCATTCGGAATCGGCTATGAAATTTATGTCCGGGTTTCCATCCGATATACCGCGAGAGTTGACACGTCTCTCATTTTATTCCACAGCCACAACATACTACATCTCATAATTCATGCATATTTATCTACTCAAGGGCCACAACATGCATTTCAACATGACAATCATGAAAGTAATATTTAATAAATAATACAAAAAAGACGAGTGTGAAAGATACCCTCAGGTCTAACCTTTTTGCCAACTTTCAGGCTTGCGTTTCACGGACGTCGGAAGGGTACAGCTCTTCAACTTCTCCGGTTCACTGGTTTAGCGTCCTAGCTCACTGCTTTGCTGTTTTGCTTGCGGTTCGAACTCCGTTCTACTCTTGTTCGGCCTCTGTTTTGCTGCTCACTGCTCAGGCCACCTGTTTTGACGTTTCAATGAACTGTTCCAAGTTTGGGTGGGTTCTTAGTGCAGTTGTGTGTGATTATTTTTAAGATTATGAATGCAGTTTTTATGTTACTGTTTTTAAGGTTTTTAGGGACTGTTTTAATAGGATTTGGGCTGTTGTTTTAAGGTGATTCAGGGGCTGTTTAGGCGTGTTTTATGGGGTGCAGGGGCTGCTGTGTAGGCGTGAATGTGGCTTTTGTTTTGTGGTTATTTTGGTGGTGTATAGGCGTTTAGGGGGGCTGGTTTTGAGTGTTTATTAAGGGGTGTTCTGGATTCGGCTAATGGTGAGTTTGGTTTGTTTTGGATTCGGCTATGGTGGTTGTTAGTGCTCTTGTTGTCTCGGCTATGAAGGAGATCGTTAGGGTTCTTTGTTCTCTTTTTGTGTATATGTGAAATGTCTTGATGTCTTGGGCGTGTATTAGAGAGAGTGGACAGATGGTGTGGCTAGGTTAATGCATGTTTATATAGAAGAGAGCTAGGGTTTGCCCTTGTCTCACAAGGAAGAGATCTAGTTTCCAAATTAGGAGTCCTAAGGATGGTATACACAAGATTGAGGGGGGACAAAATATTTTAAATTAGGAAGTCAACTATTTTAAATTGGTAGATGTCTTATTAGATTAGGAAGTCAAATATTTGATTGGTTTTAATTGGTTAGGATTGATTTTAATTAGGCATGACATCTTTTTATTTAGTATGTGATTTGTTTAGTTAGGAAGTTAATATGTTGATTTATCTTTATTAGGTATGATTATATTTTGTGTTTCATTTAATTGGTAAATGGTTTAAATATTTTATTTAATGTTTAATGTTTAGTTTAATTAAATTGGGATGTGTTTTATGGGCTTTGGGGAGCTAATTGGGCTGGGGTGCGAGGTAGCAGCAAAACCAGAAACACCGACGCCGTTCGAACGCCAATTCGAACGCTACACGAACGTCCGCAATCTGCCTGACGTTCGAACGAAGTAATGAACGCAGCACTAACGAAGACAGTGAGCTTGTGAAATGGACTTGATGACGTACTTATTTCGAATTTCCCCTTCCGACCTCCGTTCCCGCAATATTCTTAGCTAAAAAGGTAGTGCCTCCAACTGAGACTCATCATCGGGTTTCACATGCTAAAATGCAATGCCTACAACCGGTTTTTGGCTAGGTGTACAAACGATATATTTGCATAGCCAGTAATGAAGGAAGGTTGTACGTTCTAGCATTGAAACCGTACCAGCCGTTTTCGAATATGTGCGAAGAAGAGAAGAGTAGGACGAAAAGAGGAAGGACCCACTGAAGGAGGGGGAAAACGAAAGTTTGTGGAGGCCGAAATGATCGGTCCGAGAGGGGTCAGACCAGTAAGCGCACCAACATCACGAAGAGTGATAGTAAAGGGCTTGACCGGAAAAATGAATACATTGTACTCGGAAGACCAAAAGAGTAAGGAAATGGGAAACAAGTTGCGATCAAAAGCTGGCAGAGACAAGGAAAGCTCAATGAGAGGAAGAATATGGTGTTTGTCTAAAAAGGCACGGGTATCCACATGTAACAGCATACGTTGATACCAGGCTTCGAAAGCTGTATCAGGCTTGGGCCAGGTGCGAATTGGACTGGATTGAGCAAGGACAGAAATGTTGAGTGGTTCAGAAAATGGAGGGCTAGAAAAATAGGGAAATTGCTGAGCCAACGGGGCCGTTGCGATAGCGTTATCATCAATGAAGATGGGGCCAAGAGCGCATTGGCCGAAATCCTTATCGAGAGTGTGAAGGCCAAACACGCCCACATAAGAATCTTCCAATGCCAACTTATACTCAGCGAAAGTTGAGTCGTTAGTTTTGGGAAAATAGGAAGAAGAAGCCATTGATGACAAAAGATCAAGAAAGCAGTACAAGCGAGTTTGCAGAAAAAGTTAAGGGTATAGCGAGAGACAGGGGGGATGAATCCTTACGAACAGACGAAGGGTTTAACCTGGGACAACTGTCGTAACATGAATCGTCGAGGAGTAAGAGCAGGGGGAAAACAGAAAAGGATAGAAAGTTGCCCTAGACAGGTGTTCGAATGCAACTCGCTGCACAAGTGACGTGCGACAGAAGGAAACATGGAAGTGACATAAAAAACGGCTCTTAAATGGGACTCATGATGAAGCGTGTAGGAAAGGGCCGCACATTTATTGCAGATATGATGGGTTTGCATAGAACTCTAAAGGACGGTCCGACAAACTACAGGGCGAAGAGTCTAACCCCGAGTTTACTTCGCTCGACCTCGCTACTTCGGCCTCCAACAGATCGGCCGAGCCTCAAAATCTTAGCATCGGTCTTCAGAATCGGCCAAGAACAGGTGTCAACACTACACTTTCCAAAGACGTTGTCCAAGCCTTCTCCATTATTAACGCAAGTAGCAAAGACCAATATGACAAGACCATCAGGCCACAGGTTTACTTTGACAGAGGACCAGACTTTGGGCAGGGAGCCCCTCCAATCGATCAGACATCACGTGAAAAAACCCTTCACATGACAACAGTACCAAGGTCTCATCACCACCTATTTAAAGGACAACCTTACTAACCAGACTCTCCATAGTCAAATAGAGTCCCGAAAATGAGAAGGAAAAGATCGGAAGAGGCAGAGCAGAGTTGGGAAAAGGAAAAGCTCTGCATGAAACATAGGCCACCAGAGGTGGAAGCTTCTCTTTAGTAAGGTGTGAAATGGAATGTAAGAAGACTCGCTAACGGTCATCCACACGGCGTAAGGTATGAAATGAAATGTAAGGTTGTGGATGGGCTGCGTCCGTTAGCGACAAATTGTCCGGGGTCCTCTGTGTGGAAGGTACTGCATCTCCCGAGTTGCGAATGGGTTAAGCTCGTTAACAACAGCTTGCCTGAGCTTCTCTACGCGGAGCATGTTGCTTACCTGGGACCTCGGATTCTATAGACTGGGGATTGGCCGAATGAGGGGCCGACCGAAGGCGGAAACGGTTGATCATACAAGTTTCCATCACTCCAATACATATGCCGTTTCGCCTTCTCCGACCAAAAATTTGCTCCTCAGATTCTCTGGACTGAGGAATTAGCCGAATGATGGGCCGGTCGATCAAAACAGGCTAGCTGAAGATGAAAGGGAACGTCCGTCAGGACAACCCTCAGTTGGCGTAGTGGTCTTCCCTGAAACGAGGAAAGAACGAATCGGGATGGAAACTAAAAAATTCACCTCGATCTTCACGTCCAGTGCCATCAAGGTAAATTTGGGGGACAATTGTTAACAGACGAAAATCTCCACCATAGAACGAAATCGCTCTGAGACTAAAGAAAGAGCGAAGGGAAAAAGGGCGATGGACCAAAGGGCGACAAAGAGCGTGGGGCGATCGGACCAGCGGTTAGGACGAAAGCCCATGATGTGGTTACGTTTAGGACGAAAACCCATGATACGGTTACTTCCACGATCATGGCAGTTGGACAGTTTTCCTCCACAACCAAGCAGTTGAAACACGCAGCTCAGCGGTTACATGCACGATTCAGCAACTGCAAGGAGATACTGGAACCGTTTAAAACGGTTGACAAACTTCACTATAAAAGCTTATCTATGCCAAGAGAGAGAAGCCCCCGATCAAATGAAGACTCAAATGAGCATATTTTTATTTTTCATTTCTTAGATTGTAATCTTAGGACTGTAACTTGTGTGCTTGCTCCCCTTGGAGGCTTATTCACTTAATCAAACACCCATTGCTGGGACATTGTCTCAGGAGGTTTGAACCTTACACGTTCTTCTTTCTTCACGCATAAAAATTGCGCAAACAGATTTATATTGAATGGAGGAAAAAAAAGAATGATAAGATTAATATTGGACCCAAACATTGATGTTTGCCATTGTGCATGTAACTCAAATTAAACTCTGACATTTAGGTTGATATTACCCACCAATATTCTCACATTTTGTGTAATCACATCACAACCCCACTTATTAATAAAAAAAATTACAACAAAATCCTCGTTTTCTAGAACTATAACGATTTTTATTGTAAAATAATTTTACGAGCAATTTAATTTTTTTTCCTCTAATGTAAGACTGAAATAGTTAAATTAATATTTAATTTAGTCAACTAGGATATAAGTTAAAAATAATAATTATAATTCTGACAGTAGAGAAAATCAGACTTTCAAATCTAAATCGGGTATTAATGGAAGTTTCCTTTTTTTTTTTTTTCGGTAAAGTATTTCTTCTATAGTCAAAATTTTATATTTGATATTCACAATGAATTGTAAGCATTTATGCTTCTTCCTTTTATTTATTTTATTTGTCTTTTTATGTTAACCAAATCTAAATAAATGGTCCTCAAGTGCATATTTTGATGATGTAGGACTCAAAATTTGATATTCAGGTCTTGTATTTGAATTTAAGGAGTTAGTTTTTTTGTAGAAATCTAAGACAGTCGGAAATTTTACTTACTCCACTTAAAAGTAAACCGTCAATTCAATTCATCAATTTATTAGTATTTTGGAAAGCTTCAACATGGCGGAAGGTGCGAGCTATTAATGTCAAAAGGTATGAGTTATTATTATTATTTTTTCCATTTTGTATTTTATTTAAAAATGTGAAGATGTGAAAATCTCAAATATATTTTTAATATTTTATCTACCTTAATGTTGGAACTTAATATTTGAAAATCAATTTGACTACATTCTTAAGATTAACTTGCCAATCGCTGATAGAGTGATTTGATTCGACCAAAAATCACATATTTAATTTTTCTCCTAAAATTTATTGGCAAAATAAACAATATCAACATTGAATATTAGTAAACAAATACAACTGATACAACATAACATAAAATAATAAAATTATAACCCGAGATGTGCAATACATTGTTCTTAAAATAGATTTGCCTCCAACAATCGATGTTTAGGATTTCAACGGCGACTGATACAATTTGAGCGGGTGCGTGTGAGAGAGAGCCTCTATGCTAACACTTCTTGTTCAAATACCATTGAGTTGTAATATATAAACCACTCAAGACCGGGCTTTTCTTTCATATGTAGGATTAGTTAATTTCTTTTAATTTTCCATCTCAATGAGTGTATTTTGAAAGTCAATTTCTCGTTCACTCGAACATTATTTTAAATATAAAATATGATTTCGAAGTACTCACGAAGAAGAATTCGAATCACTCATGATTTCTTACTTTCACAAAATAGGTTCTACTCAAATTTATGTTTCAAAATATCATAAAACATACTATTTTTCCAATAAAATTGCTGATTTTTGCCGATTGATCGAAATACTCATTTCTTCTCCTTTCCTCATTTTTCATTTTTTCTTTAGAAACTTTAGTCATATGTCTAAATTCTATGATTGTTTAATATTTTTTAATGATAAATAAATGATTTTAGTGATTTTTGGAAAATATTAATCAATGAGTTTTAATTTTTTTCAATATTGTAAAATATTAACTTTAATCTTCTCAATTAATCTCTGATTATTTTCGATTAATTCCAAAATATTTGTGATTAATCATAAATAGCTCAAATTATTATTGTATCGATTTGCTACCGATTTCCAATTAAATTGTCCAACGTTAAGGGCACAAAAGGTGCAAGCTAATTTACTTTATTTTTCTCTAATAGATTAACTTACAACAATTGTTAATTTTTTTTTTTTTTTTTTTTATATCGATTACAAATTTTATCAACTTTAGTATTTTCACAT
The DNA here is from genome assembly GCA_019454045.1 of Zanthoxylum bungeanum. NCBI lineage: Eukaryota > Viridiplantae > Streptophyta > Magnoliopsida > Sapindales > Rutaceae > Zanthoxylum > Zanthoxylum bungeanum. Next base: position 8,195 of record SKCR01015586.1, read on the forward strand.
TACATAATTTATTATGCCGATTCCCGAATTGCCACAAATGGCAATTCTCCAATTTTTTAATCCAACTTTCGATCAGAGATCATGGTTTTGTATTTTGTTAAACATTTTTTTTTTTCAATTACATTAAATCCCACTCCTCTCAAATTTTAAATTAAATATATCAGTTAGAATTTGAACTTATGAACTTTTATTTCTATTATAAGAATTGAGTCAGCTGAATTAACCTTGGAAAATTCATCGTTATCGTATTAAAACAACAAGATTAGTTTTCTAATGTATTATTAAAAAAGATAAAATCTATAACCTAAAACATATATTCTCATGATTAATATAGTGACATCCACCAAAACCAAATAAAATAATACAAGCAGCAAGCTTATGCTATAATTAAAAAACTCTTAATATCACCATCTTATGCGTTTGCGGTCAAGTTGTTGCCATGTTTATATAACGTTGTTGACGACTAAGAAGACTCAATGAGGTAACTTTCAAAGAATTAACAAAATATTTCTTGATGTTTAACAGCTCAACAAACCCATGACATTTTTAATCTTGTATTCACCACACATCATTGTTCGGTCTGAGATTCACAATAATATTTCATCCAAATTTAAAAATTAATATAAGATTTGAGACGATTTTTTTTTTTTATATCTAGAATCCACAATCAAAATGTAGGATCGGGATTGGCAAATCCCACCGTGTGACAATCAATTTTCATCTCAACACATCATAATGTTTCATTAATCTATAAAAAGATAAAAGAACTAGTTCAGTTTGTAATGAATAAAAAAAATACTTGATAAAACATAACTGTAAATGTATATATACAACAATAGAAAATCAATTGAAAATATATAAATTCGATACTGACTTGTAAGAAATATAACAATATCCTAAGAAAAAATTTATCCCCTTTTGGCGACTAAAATTTAACAGGAATCTACCCCAGAATACAATCGTTATATTTCTAAATTAATATTTCACCAAACTCAAAAAATGATAAACGAATTGTTTTTTCTCTCTCAGACGCAAGAACAGAAAAGAAGAATCTGATGATTGTATTTTGTGTGTTTTAAAACGTTTATATAGATTATTTCTATTTAGAGACAGCTTGCAACTCTTTAGTTTAAGTGTTATATAAAGAATAGTATCACTTAGGTTTGAATTTTTATTCTTTGCAATATACCTTTTTAGTTCAAAAAATATTAAGGTTTTATTTTTTCCAAATAAAACTGTTAAAAATTGAAAATATAAATAACAGACCTGGCCGGCGGTTCGGTGGAACCGAATCGAACCGGCCGGTTCCACAAGTGTGGAACCGGAACCGTAAACCGAACCGGTCGGTTCCGGTTCCGGTTCGAACTATTTTTTTTTAATTATATAAAAAAATCGAAAATAATTTAAAATAATTTAGATTAATTTAATGCTTATGGCAAGAGGAGAGTCATTTAATGCTTTTTGTGGATCCTGATCTCACACTATACATAGATGAAAAAATGAGGGGAAAAAAAAAAGAAATCTCGCTTTCCACCTGATGGGCAAAAAACTTGGTTGCTTCAAATTGTATCGAACGAGTATGATTTTCATTTTAGTTAAAAAGATGTATATATCAAAGCAAATTGCATAGCCTCATTATGTCAACAGTATCAATGGTTGGTTATATGCCATAAATCCAATAGAGATAAATATGTAATTTTATATTATTGCATTGTTTAATAAAATTTGGCAGTTTATTTATAAGTATTGTCCATAAGCAATTTTGACTACTTGTACAATAAAGTTCTTAGAATGACGATTAAAGAAATTAAATTAAGTTTAATTTATAAGATCCAGTCATTCTTAAATGTTACCGATCGTGAAATTATTAAAACAAGACATTGATAAATCCAATTTAGATCGGTATATGTTATGTCTGCTTCCTTATCGAAGAAAGATAGCTGATCACATAAGCTACTAGGGAAGGTATTCACTTAGTCTAACATATGGATGTCTGTTGGAGAACAAGTACATTGCACTGACACGCTTGAGAACCCATATGGAGTGTTATCCACATGTCTATGAGATTTCTCTTTGTAACGATAGTATGAATGATCCTTAGACTTGAGGTCTCCATGGTATCTTGTATGTGGATCATATATATATGCTTTGACATTACATCTCCGTAGTCCATAGCGAGATTGCGCATAGGGTAATGATTGGGCAATATGAAAAGCATATGAAGGTAGTGAATGATCAATAAAGGATTCGCCACTTTGGATAACATAGAGTCGATATCCCAAGAGGCGCGATTTGACATAAGTGATAATATAAGTCCATGGCCATGAAGAGTTCTGAAAGGAGTTTCAGAAACTCTATATATATATATATATATATATATATATATATATATATATATATATATATATATATATATATATATATATATATATATATTATCAGCTTAAATCAACGTTCCAATAGCCATAATTTAATAGAGTAGACATTTTCCATACTCTATAATCATAGACGAGATATGTATGAGGCGAAATGATTAAATCATACGTAATCGTATACGAAATAGGTTTCACTAAAGTTAATATTCTTTCTTAATTGGGGTCATAATGCATTGCTAGATACCGCTCTTGATCTATGGAAAATAGTTTCTTAATTAAGGAGTTAATTGATGATAAATTAATTAAATTAATTTATCTAGACTTATGAAGTATATAACTATCTCCATTGCCAACATAAGAAAGAATCTAATGGGTCACACACTTTAGAGTATTGAGGAGTTAATGATAAATTAAGTAGATTTAAGTTTTAGGACTTAAATGTCAAGTTCTTAAACTTTGGGGTAAATCTATAATTTTAGAAATTCTGGATAAAATCCAATTTTAGGGCCAAAGTGCAGGGTCATTTTGTAATTTCCAATAGTATAGAGGCTGAAATATAATTTAACAAAGTGTTTGTATTAAATTATAATTTCATTTATAGTACCCTAATTTGATTAGGATTGATCAATTTATTTAATTATTTAATTAAATAAAATAAGGATAATAGTTGTTTATTTAGGATGAATTATAATTTCTATTTTACTAAGATTAAATCTTATCCTATTAATTCTAATTTGATTAGAATTAAAACAACTCAAACTAAAATCTATAAATACCCATATTATGCTAGCCATTATTGGTTGAATAAGTTTGGTGAGAAACTTGAAATTCACGTGAGAAGTAAATAAAAAAAGAAAAATTTGATTTTTCTTTTATTAAGAATTTGCTTAAATAAAAATTGAAAAAACTCCCAAAATTCCAAAAACCCTAAAATAAATCTATTTTCTTAAGCTAGCACTGAAGAGAAGACACCTACATAATATTGGATTTGAGAAATCCAAAATCCTTAACTCTCTGATTTATGTGGATACCGTTGGAGGCCAAACGTGTAGCTGGCTCTGAAGAATTTACGAGGAGCAATTCGAGGATTACTTAAAGGTTTAAGGTACGTTTTTATTTATATTTCATAAATAAATATTATCATGAATCATGAAAATTAATTATGATCTTGAGATTGTAAATTTATATTTAAAATTGAAAAATTTTAATTTTCCGCTGCTTATCGTATGCTAGATTTCCAACAGTGGTTTCAGAGCCTAATTAATTTGCATGCTTTTGATATGATTTTATGCATATTGTAATGATTATGTTTAAATTTATGGGACATGATTAAATTGAGATTAATTGAAATTTGATTTAATTGAGAATTAAATCAAATTAATATATATATATATATATATATATATATAGAACGACACTTTTCTTTGAACAGTGCTGTGTTTCTATTCTGCCAACAGCAGCAAATTTGCTGCTGGTGAGCGCCTGACATCACGGTGACGTCATATGATGATGTCACACTGATGTTAGCAAATATAATAATTATAATTATATATAATTAAATTTAAAAAAAAAATTGATTTATAAGGAATTTAATTTTATTAAAATTAATGTATCCTAATACAATTAAAATTTATTAAGAAATAAAATTCTAATTAGATTATGAATTTATCTTTAAAATAAATTTAAATCAAGTAACCTAATATGATTAGGATACAAATTAAACTTGAATGATTTCTAATAAGATTAAAAATCTAGCTAGAATTCAAATTTAAATAGGATGCATTTAATCTCGATCAAATTCAAATAAAGGAAATTATTTCCTATTAGAACAATAATTCTAGTTATATAATTTTAATGAGATTAAAATTTTATTCTAATAAGATTAGGATAAAATATATAAGTCCCATAAATAATTAAACATAATTAAATAAAATCATAAATTTATCCAATAAGATTGGATAATAAAATATTGTGAATATTTTAAAGAAATTATGATGAACTAAAATACATTAAATGTATAAATAAGAGACCTAATAGACTTGGAATTTAGCTACTTGATTGATTGATGCATGTCTAGCCGGTTCTGTCAAAATGACGATAAGAGCCTAAGAAGTTTGAGTTTTAAATGGGACCGTTGTGACCCCTCCACTCTTCTGAGAACCTAACTGGTGCATTCTTTCATTCGAAATGCTTTATTCTAAAGTTTAAAAGAAATTAAAACTAAAATCCCTCCGAATAATTGAAGTCTATAACACTGCCTTCCATTATTATAATCAAAACCATAACTCTTTGTTATACTTGGTTACTTGGCCCTCGTCAAGATCAAGTTTAATATCGAATATGTTTAGATTATAAATAATGGTTTGACTTAACCAAAATATTTGATGAGTTGGCCCTCGTCATGATCATTTATTTTGAAGGAAAAAGTTAAGTTTCATATAAGATATGATGACAAGAGTTGTCATGACATGAGTTGTCAACTTAACAGATCTATGAGTTACATGAGATGTAATTGGTAATAAATATATACCCAATTGAACTTAAATAAAGTGATTAATCCTCGTTGTCATTTTATTTTAAGTGAAATGGGATCATAGCCCGCAATAATTTTGTCATTAAGAGGGTTGACAAAAATTCAAATAAAATAGTGGGAGTAACCATTAGATTAAAAGTCCAAATATCTTATGATTTATATCAATACAAAAAAACTAATCAAAATTCTATATTCTTCATATAGGTTTCCAAACAAAACATGAGTAACAATATTTTCCTCCGAAGCATACTTGATGCTAATAAGTTGACTGGATCTAACTTCGCGGACTCGTACCGCAACCTAAGAATTGTTCTTAGGCAAGAGAAGAAGGTTTATGTCTTGGAACATAGTGTTCCACCAGAACCTGCCGAAGATGCAACACAAGAGGAATATAATGCTTGGTTGAAGAATTATGATGATGATAAGCAGGCAGTATGTGTGATGTTAAGCTTAATGTCATCAGAATTACAAAAGTAACATGAGTATATGGATGTGAGTACAATTATAACACATCTCAAAGAGTTGTTTTATACATCCGCTCGCACTGAAAGATATGAGATATCTAAGGCTCTATTTCGATCCATGATGAAAGATGGTTCTTCAGTGATGACCATATGCTGAAGATGATTAGCTATATTGAAAAATTAGCTGATCTTGGTTTTATCATGGACCATGGCTTATATATTGATCTTGTATTGCAATCACTGCCAGAGTCTTTCTCTCAGTTCATTTTGATTTTCATATGAACAAGTTGGATGCTACACTTCATGAATTGCTTAATATGTTAAGACTTGCTGAGAAAGACGTAAAATCACAAAAAGTTTATGTGATGCTAATGATGATGGAGTTGGTGCTTGGAGTGCCAATCCAATTTGTACATTTTATTATTTATAATAAAATAACTACATTTTTCATTTCATACCTTATAATGGTATTGTCATTACGCGTATTATAATTGATGTATAAATATGCTAAGAATGACATCGACCTTAGAATAGTCTTGACACTAGGTGTAAACTATTCTTAAAATAAATATTCCTAGTCGTTGGTTTTGGAATACGGTCAAATTCCTATAACCTAGAAGATTAGCACATGTCGTATATTGGAATTGGAGTTCCAATGGTTTAACCCGATGTACCATGAGTTTTGGAAACTCGTATAGATATGTGGGTATTCGTTGAAGCGAATACTGAATGACTTATAGGTGATTCCTAATAGTTGGAAGTACACAACACCGTCAATAGGAATCTCCTCGAGGTGAGTAGCATATGTAATCCTTTGACTATAGGATAACATTGATTTTGTGTGAGATCCTCCACATTTTGATGCCATGTATGTCAGAAACCTTTCATGGTCTGGCCTCTAGATGTTCGTTGGGTGTGGACCGAAGCACTCGGTAATCAAGTGCGAAGCAAGATAGGATCAGTCGGCCCATATGTGTACCATAAGAGGTTTATGTATCTATGTGAGTAAAGTCACGATTCTTAAAGACTTTTGCCAAAGCCGATCAATTAGGGTGGATCGCATCAGTTGTAAAGAATCATGGACATGTCGACATGAGACGGCGCCTTGGAAACTTGACGGTGTATTCTATGTTTCCTAAGTACAACTCGGATAGCCTACGACGAAGGGATAATTAAACATATGTGATGACCTCGACTTGTATAGTTCAGAAAGGTCGTTCGTGTTCTTCGCGAATTCGGAGGTGGCCGAATTACGTACATATTAGCTAAGCTTATATTACGAACATGTCTGAACTTAGAGAGTCCCAATATGAAGTTACTCGTTGAGCACTTGGGTAGCCGATTAATTTTGATAAAATATAATATTTAATATTATAATTATTAACTAAGATAATCAAGTGTTATTGGATAACATTGATTATTTACTTTGACCTAATCGGATTAATTCAATAATTATACAAGGGCTTAATTGTAAAATCATAATTATCTCTACCATTTGAGGATATTATGGTAATTGTAAGTATGTAATAATAGGTAATTTTGTCTTGATTTAATTGGATTAAATCAAGGTGGCAAACATTTAACTAATCCATTTCCTAATCATTAGCTTGATTTAATTGGATTAAATTAAAGTGGGAGACAATGGAGATTAGTTGTAACGACCGAGAATTATGGATACTAACTCACTGTGAGACGAGCGTCGCATAATATAAATTATAATTGGAAATATATACCTTCGTGAGATAACTATCGGTAAATTCGAGGACGAATCTGATAGTAAACTTTACAATATTTTAGTACGGACAACCCATAGTATTTGAGCTGTAACTTTCTCATACGAATTACAATTTTTATGAATTTTATATCATCGGAAAGATGAGATCGAGATCTACAACTTTTGCGTTGAACATATTTCCAAATTCGAACCAGAAGTGAGCCGAAAACGTAAGTAAAAAATCTAGATGAATAGTACCGCAGACTTATCTAGAAAATTCTCCAATATTCTTCAAATTTCCACATTTTTTCTGCATCCTTCCAAATATCAAACAACCCCATGTATATATAATGAGCAATATTCAAGGTTTCCAAAAATTAGAAAGGAATGAAGAAAGAAAAACGTGAGAAAATGAAGAGGAATAAGAAGAAGAAGAGAAGAAAAAGAAGAAAAGGGAAAGAAGGAAATGAGAAAGAGAGAAGAAGAGTGAGGCAAGAAGGTTGGGCATCCTTGAAACCTTGGAAGATGAGGAAATACACAAAAGAGGAGGTAAGACAACTTGACCCAAATTTAAATTATGAAATTTTGATAATATAAGCATATGTTAATGTTAGTAGCATGTTAAGAATTATGAATTGGTGGCTGACAAGGAAAGAAATTGGTTATAGAATTAAGTGTCCATTTTTGGAAAATCTTAATGATTTTATGAGGTGATAAGAACAATGGGATTAAGTTGTCTTACCTCATCTTTTGAGGATATTTGCTTGTGTAAATGTTTGGAGGAAGTATTGAACATATGGTGTATGAGAGAATGAAATCAAGACCAGAAATTGGCCTTGCGTCGCAACGCAGAGAGCCCTGCGTCGCGACCCGATCGGGGAATTTTCTCAGGAATGCTTCTGGTTCATTACGCGATCACGACGCGAAAGGTTTGTGCGTCGCGACGCGCACGACAAAATTCAAGACACGCTTCTGGTTGATCCGCATCGCGACGCGCAATGTCCTGTGTCGCGACAAGTGAACAAAATATTGCCTGAATCAGTTTTAAGCCATTCCAGTTCCACCCGAATATGTTAGAGACCACCCTAAAGGCCCCGTATCGATTTATACTCGAAAATACTTCATGATATAAGTATAATACACTTTGTAATGTTAGTAGGCGTTTGAATGCAAAAACTTAGTATAATTTCGAAGCATTTCCACAGCTTATAATCTAACCAAGTCTACCGATTATAGCTTATCGGCAGGAATCCCAAGTTCATCGATTAAGAGAAACAGTGCCAGCCAGATTCCGAAATAGGTGAGTGGACCACTTTTCTCAAACTAATTTTATTTAACAGTCTTGATGACAAACTTACTTTTTCGCTTTTAGGGCGTTAGCCAATTTCTTTATCAGTTACAGTTTGTTCAACATGTTTAAGAGATGATTTAGAAAAAAAATAATTTTAAACATGGGTTTTATGTTTTCGGGGCATGAGGGAAAACCCACCCCAGTATGTAACTTGATAAAGTTTGGAATTGACGGATAGAGAACATGTACACATGTAGAGGACTGGGGGATGTCGATACGTAACGCCCCCAGATCCTAGATCAGGGCTAGAGGGACGGCGATACGTAACGCCCCTAGACCATAGTTTCAGGGTCAGGTGGTAGCATGGATCAGCACTATCGGCTCTAGTTCAGTGGCTTAGGGGACGACGATACGTAACGCCCTAAGACCACCAGTTTCAGGGACATGAGTAGCATGCTTTGGGGGACGGCGATACGTAACGCCCCAAAGTCATGGTTTTTCATTCCTGGCTCCAGATAGGCGTATGGGGGGTCGACGATACGTAACGCCCCCATGCGTCAAGTTTTTCAGATACAGACCAGTTTTCAGATTCCATATTTTCAGTATACAGCTTTCAGAAATCAGATCTTAGAAATAGTTTTCAGAAACCAGAACTTCAAAAGCAATTTTCAGAAAATGAGTTTTATAAAGGAGATTTCAGACGCAGTATTCAGAAAAGAGGTTTCATATAAATACTACTTCTAGCACCTTGGTTTTAAAATCAAATATTTTGATATTAGTATTTCAGTATTTCGTCCACTCACTTAGATCATACAACGATCTAACCCCCTACTCCTAGTTTTCTATTCTTGCAGGTATTCTCGGAGGACGAGCTCGGGAGGATGGATACTGATGCAGTCACTAGGGTTTGGAGTCCACCAGTACAAGTCAGAGATAGAGTAAGAGTCCAGTCAGAGTCAAATAAAAGTCATGTATTAGTATTTGGGTTATGTGTAGTAATTGTAAGAAAACAAGTGTTAATAAGTATACAAATATTGATTATGAATTTATTTCTCATATTGTTGAGTTTTGGGCTTTGGTTCCTAAGATAGGGTTTTGACTGAGATAAGAACGATATTGTAGTTTATAGTCATAAGAACAGAGACTCAGGGGAATAATATGACATATTTCTTGCCGGTAGCATCTACCAGATCGGGGATGTTACATTAGTCACACCTAATTATACATATTTGGACAAATTAGATTAAGTCCACTGATTACGCCCAAATATGACTCGCGGTTATCGCAGTATAGTTGGGGTGTCGATTACTCAGAGTGATGGTTACAATGAAACTAATTCACTCAATCAAGAACATTTAATAATAACTAGATTAAAGAAAAGATTAAATTGCAATGTAAACTAAAGATTACGAAAACTTATAAGGTTTTATCAATGGAGAGATATAACAAAGCGTCAGGATCCCCTCTTGTACCAATTACTTATATTCCGTTATTGATTCTTTTTATTACGCAATTGAAGATTTCATGTCCCAAACCCACAATTGGAAGATATTCAATTCTAGACAAATTAAAGTTCTAAGGTAATTGTTATTTTATCTTCTCTACGTTCACAACTCACAAGGTTATCGTTACAACCTATCCAACGACGACAATATACCATCGGGCAATATTACAACAAAAGATGAACTCGCAAAACAACCTTAACCTATCACAACCAATTTCACCAACACATAGAAAAAGCGTGACTGAATCTATATGTAAATTAATAAAATATAGTTCCCGGATTAAAATAATCAAAAGAATAAAGAGAAGAATAAGATAACAATTGTATTAAACAAATAAAACCATCCAAGAATCAAATAACAAAAATAAGGAATCGGGTACAAGAGTTCGCCCTTAGCTTTGCTTTAGGAGATTAGTTCCGCATGCCGAAGGAAGAAATAACTGAGATGGGTTGGAGAAACATCGTGTAATTCACTCCCTGGTTGCTTCTGGATCACGAACTGCTCTCGGCAAAACTGTCTTCTGCTTCCTGGACTGTGCAGCCACTCTCACGGCTTCTCCCTCTCGTTATTTATTTTTAGTGCGCAGACCTCCTTTTTCACGTTGAAGCTCTCTCTTTGCTTGAATCCTATATATGTTGAATGTGCCTCCCTTTTATAATAAATCCTTCACGCCCTAGCAGCCCTTTTTTTTATTTAATTAACGTGGCAGCCTCCTCTTTATTAATTTATGCACAGCCGACTCTCCTGTCACGTTAAAAACAAACCCTAATATTCATGATGAATGGCCTTTGTTGCTTAGCATTGCAAGCCCTTTTATCTTTCACGTTGCAGGCCTTTGTTGCATGCCAAGCCCACTCACGTTTTCACTCTCCTTAAATTTTCAACCCTTGGTCAACAATGGTGGCTAGGTCTTTTTTTGTATCCTACAAAATAAACAAGAAATCGGTAAAATAAATTTAAATGATTAAATATTTCTTAAATTAATATTAAGATAAAAATTATATTAAAAAATATTATATAAAACTTAATACTGAACACTTTCTAAATTAATATAATGATGATAATTATATAATAAAATGTGTAATATAAAATTAAATACTTGACAATAAATCCGAATAAGTGCTGTTTCAAAGTGCATTTTCATGCACTTATCATCCACTTAAAAGTTGATTACAACTTTATTAATTAAAAATTGCCTAAGTTTTGCTATAAATAGCAAGCTTTAAGAATGTTTTAATTACAAGTACAAATACAAGCAAATTCTTAGAGAAATTAGCCTAAGTTAGAGAAGTGTTTAGAGAAGCTTGTGAGGTCTCTACAACATTTCATCTAGGAGAAATCAAGATCGGATCTTGAAGTGAAGCTTGCTAGCATTGGAAATCAAGGTTGGATCTTGAAGTCAAGCTTGCACACCTTGGAGGTTCTCCAACCATTTCAACAAAGGAGAAGTAGATTAGATCTTGCATCAAGCTTACTAAGGTAATGTTTGATTTTCTTCTAAGCTATGTTCTTTTATGTATTAGATGCATGATCACATAGCTTAATGTTGAAATAAGGCTAATAAATTGTGTTAGGATGCTTTGGAAATATAAACACAATGTGCTTGTAATTGGGTCAAAATATTTATGTTAGACATAAACATAATTTAGAGTTTGGAACTCTAGATTAAAGCTTAGAGCTATGGCTACCATTCTAGAATCATTTGACCACCTTTGGGTGACCTAGAATTGTTCACGAGACATTTCTTATTGGGATTCTAATTTGATTTGTGTATTGGATTCAAAATTTACGCAAATGCGTATTTAGAATAAATTTATGTTTTTGTAAAAATATTTGATATTTTGAAAAACTTGATTTTTATTCTATAACATGTGTTGATGTTAGTTTTGAAATTAGAAATTAATTTTGGTTGTTTTTGAAGTGTTTAGGGAAGACCGGAAAGAATTAGGGTAAAAGATCCTAATTCCTTCAGCTCACTGGAATGTGAGCTGAAGGAAACGAAAAGGAATAAAAAAAAAATTTGCTGACTGGTGCACTTTGCACGCACAGTGCGCGCGTATGCGCTGTGCGCGGCAATTTTGTTTTACTTCGTTCTGAAGCTTCCAGACTTTGATTCAGTCCCCGGTTTTTTCCTATACACTCGTAATGGAATATAGTATTTCATTAAATAATTTAAAATTACACCCATGCTTTATATCCATGGGTTAGACCCATTTCCACTGCATGGGGCACCGATCTGACCCTAGGGGTTCTGTAATTGCCCCAACAGAATGGTATCAGTAGCAAGGCTTAACCACACAACACATATTTTTAAATCTATGCCATAGTAATTTTAATTTAATTATATATAAGACATATTGGATATGTATTACATATTTTAAATTAAAACTTTGACCTAATTAAGTTAATGACTTGATTGTCATAAATCTCATGTGATTAGGTGATTACTTTATTTAAGTAATAGTATTAATAATGTTGGAGCATTATTGGATAGTCCGTCTTGTCAATACGGAGATGAATAGGTTCTTACTACTTATATCCAATATCGTCATTAGTGTGAGGGTATAAATGCTCTGAGCTTAGGTCACTCCGGTAAAACATTAGATCTAGCGTGATGAGTTAACATAGTCGCCCAATATCTTCATTAGTGTGAGGGTGTACATATGAAGCTCATTAGTGCACATTGAAAAGTATACACCTAAAACACGTCTTAATCCAATATCGTCATTAGTGTGAGGATGAGAAACAATTCGGGACCAAACTAGGAGTCACATGAATGTGATTGACCTTGGAGGTCTACCTAATGAGTTTACAAAGGCCAATATCGTCATTAGTGTGAGGCTGAAGTAAATGTCATGGGATCCATTTCTCGCTATGAAATTTTGATAGTCAAATTTCTATTTTTCCGTTAAGGGAGATTACGAAATTACGTAAAGTAGTGAGAGGGCACTAATAGATTTAAAATTCCATAATCAATTAGTGTTATCACTTTTGAAATGAAAACTGTTCTGCTACTACTAAAAAATGTTGTCTTGTAGATGGCTGCCGCTAATCCATTGATGAAACTTTTGGATTCCAATAAGCTAAAAGGAGCCGAGAACTATTTCGAATGGGAAATGAACATACGCCTTGTCTTGGAGTATGAAAAGTTGACTTATGTCACTATCAATCCACTGCCTGTTGATATCGATCCGGACTCCACTCCAAAAGAGCTATAAACCTTTGATAGATGGAAGGATGATAACCTGAAGGTGAAATCCTACATCTTCGGATCGATGGTTCCAGATTTTACGAGACAATACATTAAGTACTAGATGCTTGGAGCATCATGCGAACACTCAAGGAGTTGTTCGAGGTAAACCAAGAAATGGAACTTTATCGAAGGTCTAAGGAATTGTTTTGTATTGAACTCAAGGAGGGAGGAGATGTCAGTACACATATTTTGAACATGATAGACCAGATTTGATATATGGAACGATAGGGCATTGTGTTTAATGAACGGCTGGGCCGTAATTTGATTTTGTCTTCTTTACATGGTTCTTATGCTGGCTTTGTTTTAAATTTCCATATGCATTCGATGCAAGCCACATACGAAGAACTTCATAACATGCTACGCACGGTGGAGCAAGATTTGAAGAAAGACAACCCCACATTGTATCTCCATGGTGTAGTCGCTCTTCAAAGACTTATGGGAAGTCAAAAAAAAATCAAGATGAGGAAGAAGAATATATCAAAGAAGAACTCCAAGAAGCGCAAAGGCGCAAAACCGAAAGTAGCTCGTGATCAATAGCTATAATGCAAGAAGCTTAGACACTGGAAGAATGACTGTCCAGAACTTAAAGGAAAATCAGGACCCTCATGTACGCTTTGTATTTTTCCAATTATTGACATCTCATTAGCCTTAGATGCAAATAGTGGATGGGTATTAGACACTGGCAGTCCTACTCATATTTGCAATTCCATACAGGAAATGAGGGTTAAAAGAAGATTGAATAAATGAGAGGTCCAGCTTAGAGTTGACAATGGCGAGACATTGGATGTCAGGGCCATAAGAACATTTGTTCTAGATCTCCCAAATGGATGTAAATTAGATTTGCATGACTGTTATTATGTTCCATCAATTATTAGACAAATAATATCGCTGCCAATATTAGATAAAGAGAGATATAAAATAAAAATTAAGGATGAGACTTTATGTTTATATGATAAAGATAATTTATTGAAATGTGAATGTTCTTTATCAAATGGTCATTGTGTTTTGGAAACATGTAGAAATTTCTTTAATATAGAGAAAAATACAAGTAGGAAGTCTGAACTAAATAATACTGAATTATGATATATGAGATTGGGCCACATAGGTATTTGACGTCTATCCAATTGGTAAAGGATGGTTTGATTGAAAATCTACCTTAAATCCTTATCCGATTTGCGAGTCATGTATCTAAGGAAAGATGACAAAGGCCTCATTTAAGGTGTTGGACACCGTGCTGGAGATTTACTGGAGGTAATATACAGCGATGTATGTGGTCCATTAAATCATGCCACTCATGATGGTTCCACATATTTTGTAATTTTCACCGATGATAAGTCTAGATATAGATATGTCTATCTGATGAGACATAAGTTGGAAACATTTGACAAGTTCAAAATATTCCGAAACGAAGTAGAAAAACAAACCACTAAAGTCATCAAATGCCTTAGATCAGATCGAGACGGTGAATACATAAGTGAAGAATTCAGAAATTATTTAAGGGAGAATGAAATTCTTGCCTAATATAGCCCACCAAAAACACCGCGACACAATGGTGTGTCTGAATGAAGAAATCGTACTTTATTGGATATGGTGCGATCCATGATGAGCTATACATATCATCCTTATTACCTTTGGGATTACGCTTTACAAACTACTGCCTACATACTTAATAAGGTTCCATCGAAAGCTGTTTCTACAACCCCCTATCAGATATAGTTCGGTAGAAATCCAAGACTTAGACATTTAAAGATTTGGGGTTGTCCTGCATACGTTAGAATTGTGTAACAGGAAAAACTAGCACCTAGAGGGTATACATGTAGGTTCGTTGGATATCCTGATAATTCCATGGGATATCAATTCTACGATTCCGAGCAACGAAATGTATTTGTTGTTCGCTTTGCAACTTTTCTTGAAAAGTAATTTTTGAGAGAAAGTGGGAATTGTAGAGAGATTAAACTTAATGAGTTTGATCTCAATATTAAGGAACCTGAGATGGAACCAGAGATCCAACTAAATGATTGATTTACAACACAGGTTCTACGTAAGTCGAATAGAATATCAAGGCCTCCTAAGAGACTGTTTTTAACATCTGATGTGAGCCTTGATGTTCTCCTCTTGGAGGAAACAGATCCGACTACATATAATAAGCGATATTGGATATCGATTCGGGAAAATGGCAGGAAGCAATGAAATTAGAAATGGATTCAATGCATGCCAATCAAGTCTGAACTTAGTTGAACTTCCTGAAGGAGTTAAACCTATTGGTTGTAAATGGGTTTACAAAAGGAAGCGAGGGCTCGATGGAAAGGTGGAAACCTTTAAGGCCCAACTGGTAGCGAAATGTTACACTTAACGTCCTGGGATTGACTATGATGAAACTTTTTCACCATTAGCCATGCTAAAATCCATTAAGATTCTTTTAGCCAATTCTACATATAACGACCATGAGATGTGGCAAATGGATGTGAAAATCACTTTCCTAAATGGATTCCTTGAAGATGATATCTATATGGAACAACCAGAGGGTTTCGTATCCAGTAAGATTTCAAACTTGGCTTGTAAGCTCCAAAAGTCTATTTATGGACTTAAACAGGCATCCCGAAGCTGGAATCGTCATTTGATGAGATAATTAGATTATCTGGATTCATAAAAAATGAGGAAGAGCTACATGTTTATAAGAAAGTTAGTGGGAGCATGATAGTTTTCCTAGTATTGTATGTAGATGGCATCCTTATCATAGGAAATGATTATAGGGATGATGCAAAGTGTGAAAACCTACCTTTGCAAGAACTTCTCCGTAAAAGATTTGGGTGAAGCTTCATATATACTAGATATAAGGCTCTACCGCGATAGAGTTAGGAAGCTTATAGGGTTTTCACAATCGACGTACATAGATAAGATGTTAGAAAGGTACAATTTTACCAATTGCAAGGCATTAAATATACCTTTCTGATACGGCATACATCTTTCGAAGAAAATGGCACCTTAAACTGATGAAGAGAGAGTTAGGATGTCTAACTTGCCGTATGCTGCTTGTATTGGAAGCATAATGTATGATATGTTATGTAATAGACCTGACATCAGTTTCGACGTCAGCGTGACCAACCGATATCAATCTGATCCAGGTAATGATCATTGGACAACCGTGAAACATATCGTAAAATATCTTAAAGGTAATAGGAAAAATTTCTGATATATGGAGAATATGAGCTACAAGTTAAGGGTTATACAGACTCCGACTTCTAAGGAGATCCAGATGATAGAAAATCTACATCAGGATACATATTTACCCTTAACAGTGGTGCAATTAGTTGGCATTGTTCAAAGAAAGGCTCAACAAATGATTCCACCACTGAGGCAGAATTTATAGCGGCTTCAGAAGCTGCTAAAGAAGCTGTTTGGACTAGAAATTTTATCACAGAACTTGGCGTTGTGCCTAGTATTACGGATTCAATCCCATTATACTGTGATAATAATGGAGCCATCGCGCAGGCTAAGGAGTCAAGGGCACATTCCAAGTCTAAACACGTGGAAAGGAAATACCACGTAATTAGAGAGATAATTGAACGAAAAGACATAGTGGTCTTGAAGGTTCAAGGGCAAGACAACATAGCAGACCCGCTTACAAAGGCCTTACCTCATAAGTTATTCGATAAACATGTGGAGGAGATGAGACTACCATACCATCCAGATTGGCACTAAGCAAGTGGGAGTTTGATGGAGTTGGTGCTTGGAGTGCCAATCCAATTTGTACATTTTATTATTTATTAATAAAATAACTACATTTTTCGTTTCATACCTTATAATGGTATTTTCATTATGTGCATTAGATTGATGTATAGATATGCTAAGAATGACATCGACTTTAGAATAGTCTTGACACTAGGTGTAAACTATTCTTAAAATAAATATTCCTAGTCGTTAGTTTTGGAATACGGTAGAATTCCTATAACCTAGAATATTAACACATGTCATATATTCGAATTGGAGTTCCAATGGTTTAACCCGATGTACCATGAGTTTTGGAAACTCGTATAGACATGTGGGTATTCGTTGAAGAGAATACTGAATGACTCATATGTGATTCCTAATAGTTGGAAGTACACACCACCGTCAATAGGAATCTCCTCGAGTCGAGTAGCATATGTAATCCTTTGACTATTTGTGTGAGATCCTCCACACTTTGATGCCATGTATGTCAGAAACCATTCATGGTCTGGCCTCTAGATTTCATTGGGTGTGGACCGATGCACTTAGTAATCAAGTGCGAAACAAGATATGATCTGTCGGCCTATATGTGCACCATAAGGGGTTTAGGTATCCATGTGAGTAAAGTCACGATTCTTAAAGACTTTGGCCAAAGCCGATCACCTAGGGTGGATCACATCAGTTATAAAGAATCGTGGACATGTTGACATGAGACGACGCCTTGAAATGTTTGATCTTCTTCTAAGCTATGTTCTTTTATGTATTAGATGCATGACCACATAGCTTAATGTTAAAATAAGGCTAATAAATTATGTTATGATGCTTTGGAAGTATAAACACAATGTGCTTGTAATTGGGTTAAAATATTTATGTTAGACATAAACATAATTTAGAGTTTGGAACTCTAGATTAAAGCTTAGAGCTATGGCTACCATTCTAGAATCACTTGACCACCTTTGGGTGACCTAGAATTGCTCACGAGACATTTCTTATTGGGATTCTAATTTGGTTTGTGTACTGGATTCAAAATTTTCGCAAATGCGTATTTAGAATAAATTTATGCTTTTATAAAAATATTTGATATTTTGAAAAACTTGATTTTTATTCTATAACATGTGTTGATGTTAGTTTTGAAATTAAAAATTAATTTTGGGTGTTTTTGAAGTGTTTAGGGAAGACTGGAAAGAATTAGGGTAAAAGACCCTAATTTCTTCAGCTCACTGGAATGTGAGCTGAATGAAATGAAAAGGAAATAAAAAAAAGTTGATGACTAGCGCACTGTGCGCGTGGTAATTTTGTTTTGCTTCGTTCTAAAACTTCCAGACTCCGATTCAGTCCCAGTTTTTTTCTTATACACTCTTAATGGAATATAGTATTTCATTAAATAATTTAAAATTACACTCATGCTTGATATCCACAAGTTAAATCCATTTTCACTGCCGGGGCACCGATCTAACTCCAGGAGTTCCACAACTGCCCCAACAAATGAGTGGTTCCAAAAGGTTTAAGAAATGCCCTAAGAAAGGTTCAAAGGGTAAGACCCAAAAGGCCAACACTCAAAAGCCCACTGGTGGTGTGACTAAGAAGAAAGACAAAGGCAAGTGTTTCTTCTGTGAAAAAGATGGGCATTTGAAGAGAAACTGTGTAAAATACCTCGAGGAAAAGAAGAAAAAGAAAGCAGTTGCTTCTACTTCAGGTAATTTATGATTGAGGTTAATCTTAATGATAGTAACTCTTTTACTTCGGTATTGGATACTGGTTGTAGTTCTCACATATGTAACAATATGCAGGGCCTCAAGAAGAGTATAAGACTTCAAAGAGATGAGGTGGACCTACGAGTGGGAAATGGAGCAAGAGTTGCTGCTTAGCCATAAGAACTTATTTTTTATCATTACTATGGATGCTGGTTTTCGCCCGAGGTCCACAATCGAGAATTTATAGGTTGAGGGCACTAGCGATCCTGCAAAACAAAGGTAGAATGAGCGGGAGTAGACTACCCACCGGTGTGGTGGGTGCCGGGGGCACTCCGACGCTCAAGTCATTGATGAAAGTGATCTATTAATACCGTTGAAGGAGGAGCAAGCTTAGAGATTACCTTGATTCCTGTGAGCTACCGTGTGGGCTGTAGGTAGAAGGTCTATAGAGAGAATATTGCTTGAGCTATGGGTAAAAGAGCTTACATGCCCCTTCTCTTCTGGACTTTGGTTCCTCTTATAGGTGATTCGAGGTGGGACTCATGAATGCCTTAATTGTTTATACGTTTTGGGTGATTGTAACAGTCGAGTCGTGAAGAGGCAGTTATGGGCAGTCATGAAGGGTAGTTATGGGTCTGGACGTTTCATGGGTTGGTATTTAAAGGGGTTCAGGTATTAGTCTTGGGTATGATGTTTCTCCGAGCCTGGGCCTGCACAATGTCTTTGGGTTCGGTTAGAGGGTTTTGGGGGTGCATTTAGCAGTGGGCCTGAGGCGAAAGGTCGAAATTAACCTTGGACCAAATTTGGCCCATACAGTTTGTCCCCTACTCTCTAAGTCAATGAGTCCTTAGTTTGGAGAGTATTTGATGCGCGTGTCGAGACTATAGGATGAAGGTGTACCTGAGCGTCGATACTGCCTATTGATTGAACCAAACGAATGTCAAGTTATGAACTTGACTCTACATGATCCATCGTGGATGTGTCCAGTCGATTGAGCTAGATAAAGGTCAGGATCATGAACTTGACTCTACAAGAGCCATTGAGGAAGTACCCAGTCAACTGAACCAGATGAATATCAGTATATATGTCATACGACATGTGTAATATATATCTACAACTTGACTCGACATGAGTTCATGAGGGATGTCCCCGGTCGACTGAACCAGAAGAGGATTCATGAGTTACTTTCACTCGACATGTCGTATGGACTGAGGGAAGTCCATGTCTAAATTTGACTCGACATAAGTCCATGGGGGATGTCCCCGGTCGACTGAACCAAATGAAGGTTCATGAGTTGTTTCACACGACATTGTCGTATGGACTGTAGGAAGTCTATGTCTTCATTTGACTCGACATGAGTCCATGGGGGATGTCCCTGGTCGACTGAACCAGATGAAGGTTCATGAGTTATTTCACATGACATTAACGTATGGACTGTAGGAAGTCTATGTCTTCATTTGACTCGACATGAGTCCATGAGGGATGTCCCCGGTCGACTGAACCAGATGAAGGTTCATGAGCTGTTTCACACGAAATTGTCGTATGGACTGTAGGAAGTCTATGTCTTCATTTGACTCGACATGAGTCCATAGGGGATGTCCCCGATCGACTGAACCAGATGAAGGTTCATGAGTTGTTTCACACGACATTGTCGTATGGACTGTAAGAAGCCTATGTCTTCATTTGACTCGACATGAGTCCATGGGGGATGTCCCCGGTCGACTGAACCAGATGAAGGTTCATGAGTTATTTCACACGACATTGTCGTATGGACTGTAGGAAGTCCATGTCTTCAGTTGACTCGACATGAGTCCATGAGGGAAGTCCCCGGTCGACTGAACCAGGTGAAGGTTAGGATAATCCTCATACTACGGGTCAAATGACCAGATGACTCATCAATGTCGTTTGGACCAGATGAAGGTCTTCACTCTACAGACCTGATGATGGTCCAAGAGTATTTCCTTATCATACTACTAGACTGGATGAAGGTCTATGAAGGTTATCACCCATTCTCCTGATGAAGGTCCATAAGACTACGGTCGTATGGACCTGTCAAATGGACTTGATAATGGTCCAAGAAGGTCATCACTTCTCACTCTACTAGACCTGAAGAATGTCAATGAGGGTTCTCATTCCTCATTCTACAAGACCTGACAAAGGTCAATGAAGGTTCTCATTCCTAATTCTACAAGACCTGACAAAGGTCAATGAAGGTATAATTCCTCATTCTACAAGACCTGACTAAGGTCAATGAGGGTATAATTCCTTATTCTACAAGACTTGTAGTCTGAGACCATGTCGTCTGAAGACCATGAGACTACAGTCGAATGAACCCGATGAAGGTCCATGAGGGTCATCATCCTACTAGATTGAGGTCAAAGGGATTCTTCATACTACCTAATCTGATGAAGGCCGGTAGATTGGACCTGATGGAGGTCAAAAGGATTCTCCATACTACTTAATCTGATGAAGGACGGTCGATTGGACCTGATGGAGGTCCAAAGGATTTTTCATACTACCTAACCTGATGAAGGTCGGTCGAGTGGACCTGATGGAGGTCCAAAGGATTTTTCATACTACATAACCTGATGAATGTCGGTCGAGTGGACCTGATGGAAGTCCAAATGATTTTTCATACTACCTAACCTGATGAAGGTCGGTCGAGTGGACCTGATGGAGGTCCAAATGATTTTTCATACTACCTAACCTGATGAAGGTCGGTCGAGTGGACCTGATGGAGGTCCAAATGATTTTTCATACTACCTAACCTGATGAAGGTCGGTCGAGTGAACCTGATGGAGGTCCAAATGATTTTTCATACTACCTAACCTGATGAAGGTCGGTCGAGTGGACCTGATGGAGGTCCAAAGGATTTTTCATACTACCTAACCTGATGAAGGTCGGTTGAGTTGACCTGATGGAGGTCCAAATGATTTTTCATACTACCTAACCTGATGAAGGTCGGTCGAGTGGACCTGATGGAGGTCCAAAAGATTTTTCATACTACTAGGCATGATAAAAGATTCCCTATGTAGTCTGGAGTTTGCGGTATTAAATCAATGTCGTATGGATATGATGACTAACCTTTCATGTCTTCTGAGGAATGTGATATCCATGTCTTATCGAATGGGATCTTAAATAAGTGTAAGCCTCATACGTGTCATGTCGAGTGAGACATTTACCTCATGCTGAGTGTAGTGTCCAGTGGGACATTCACCTTATGATGAATCTTCATTTGAAGCATCTTCCTTGAGCCGATACTACATCTTTGTATTGTCGAGTGTGATAACATCCTCATGATGTGTATCCATGTAATGTTGATTGGAACTTTAGGCAACTCACCCTACTTATCTGTCGTGTCGAATGAAACTTCAGCCAATTACTGTTCCTTCCTCCATGTCGTGTCGACTGGAACCTTAGCTCCTAACTAAGATATGTTCCTTGTCGTGTCGAGTGGTGCTTCAGCCCCTGGCTAAGAGTTCTTCCTTGTCCTGTGGAGTGGTACCTCAGCTCCTAGCCAATACTTTTTCCTTGTCGTGTCGAGTGGACCCTCTGTCAGATACTAAGCCTTCTTCCATCTGGTAAGTCGACTGGGATGTCCATGCCAAGTATTCATTTGTGTATTTTCGTATGAGACATCCTTCTCATGGCAAGTCTTTATACATGTAGAGTAGGGCTACTGGATATTCCAATGTAAGACACATTGCTTCGTCGTATGGGGTGAATGGTAGGAACATTGGTTAAATTGGAAGGATGCGCCTTGTTCCTTCATGGTCGAATGAGGAGATGAAAATCCTTCCATGTAGTTTGGAGGTGATGGCAATCCTTCATCGTCTGAAAGATATGATAATTTTTTTCACGTAGTATGGACGAGATGACTGTTGGACAGTTATGACCCATAGCGTCACTATTTGTACAGATCATGGTGTTGTTGTACAAATTAACTATGTGACAAATGAGATTGCACTCTTATCATTTGTGATTAGATCACCTAGATGTATAAATGATGAGAGGTCCCTATGATTTGTTCATGGACGGAGAATGATATGAGACAGTATCAGTCCACGAAGGATAAATCATTAAATATCCATAGTCAGAGTATTAACGAGATTGGACATCGATAAATACGTAAAAGACTAGTATTTCACTTGTGCGCGTTGTGAGGGCATAACATCATAGTTCTCATATATTTGGGTATATGATACTCATGCAAGTGTAATAGGAGGTTGTGTTTCACCGATGGTACGGGAAACAGCTTCGCTCTGGAAAGACCCCCTCGGAATTCCATTGGTAGTATGACTATGTGTCTATGGAAGTCCGAAATCAGGGTAGGTGTATTTGGTCTTAACCTGAGACTTGCACCGCTAATACTTGCGACAATCAATATACTTTGGTTGCGGTCGTCCAGAGCTTTAACCGGTTCTGTGTACGCCAATACTGGGTATATTGAGAATCGTA
The DNA here is from genome assembly GCA_019454045.1 of Zanthoxylum bungeanum. Lineage (NCBI taxonomy): Eukaryota > Viridiplantae > Streptophyta > Magnoliopsida > Sapindales > Rutaceae > Zanthoxylum > Zanthoxylum bungeanum. The sequence continues at coordinate 31,190 of SKCR01015586.1, forward strand.
GTGTGTTGGGTGTGATGTCAAGACGGAAGTATCACTCCAGTCATAGTGGAGATGATGGTCACGTAGGATACGGGACTGGTGCTTTTATATGCTGCACCTATCGGGATAAAATGACAAGGTCAGGTTTATCCGATTATAGAGACTAGTCACCAGACATTCGACATGTGCTTCGTACGGGGCAGACACAATTCCAGCCCCAGGCCTAGCACGTGATCATCCGATACTGGACAGAAATACGCAATACCACGTATACTACGCCCGATACAGATCCTTTATTCCTGTAAGGATATTTCCGGAGAATTGGGTAGGCATGACGCTTTGCTAGAGGCCAACCTTGTCTTGTAAATCGGTAAAACGTAGTACGAGGTACTTACGTGTTCGGATAGTCCGACGACCGAATTTACTGCCAACATATCCGGGGATCTCATGGGTGGCTTCCCAAAGATTCACCGATGACGTATGACTCGCACTTTAATTAATCTGGGATTAATTCGATGAGAGAGAAAATTAATCTGGGATTAATTTCGGAGATATTTTATCTAGGATAAAATATCAATAAAAGAGAGATAACGATTAATTTGGAATTAATCGGTAAATTAATATATTTGATATATTAAACGAAATTGGATTTCGACGCGGAATTGAAATTGGATTTTAATTCGGGCGAACGAGTTAATTTAGAATTAATTCGTTAGCGATGTGAATAGTGATTATGCTTGGCATGATTATTTAATTAAATTAGATTTAATTACGATGCAACGAAAAATTCGTTAATTTGGAATTAACGAACCCGAGCCCGAGATTATTTGCGAGCGCATTCGCATTTCAAATTCGAGTGCGTCAAATCAAGCGTCAAATCATTAGTCGCATCAAGCTTCAAATCGCTAGTCGTTTCAAGCGTCAAATCACTTGTCACTTTGAGTGATGTGACTTGAAAACTTGATAGACTTGATGGACATTGATGTTAGAGTGTGGAACACTGAAGGTAATTAAAGTTGGTATATTTGACTTTTTGAAAGTTAAATTAAATGGAAAATCATTTATTTATTTTGAAAAATATATAAATGAAATGATTTACACCATTTACCAACTTAACACATCAACTTCATCTCTCTTTCTTCTCCCTAAAGTCACGCCCAAGGGGCTGTGAAATGCTTCTGTTCTGTCTAAAAATGGCGTCCATGGAAGCAAGAAAATGTTGATTTTTGTGGCAAAAATCAAGTGCTAGCACACTCCGAGAGTTATACGAAGGTGTTAGGGAAACCCACCCACGAGCCGGGAATCAAACAACGAAGATTGGAGCTCAAATGATGAAGCAAAATATGAAATTCTTGGAGCGAAAATCTGCTGCAGTGGGCGCACCTTGGAGGACCTAAAATGGTTTTTGTTCTTCATCAAATCGTCTCAACCGATCGATGTGAGTATTCCGCTATCTCCTTTGATGTATTCACTCATTATTTTCATGCTTATAATGATCTTGCGACCTAATTAGAAACCAACAATGGCATCAAGAGCCTAGGTTTGAGCATGAAAGTTTAGGGCTTAAAATTTGGGTATTTTGAATTTGAGCATGATTTTATGAAATTGGATGATTGAGTATGCTTAAATGTTGTTGAATTGAAGATTGATTGGATCAATTTTAAGAAAATGTGATTGGATCATTTTTCCCTAAATTGGTTATGGTGGCCGAATACATATAGCCCTATTTAGTCTTGGAATTTTGATTTTTTGGACATTGGATGTGTTGGAAATCATTCGGATGTGGATTTGATATCGATTATGTAATTAATTGGATTGAATTCGAATCGGATAAAAATCCCCTCTTGGCCGAGACTTTGAAGCATGTATATGGGTTTGATTTTTCATGAAATGTGTTGGACATGTTTTGTTGAAGTTGAGCATGATTAATTGGACAAATTTGTGTTTTAGAAATATTGATTTGGGTGATTAATCATGTAATGCACTTTAGGTAATTAAATTGCGAAATTGGATTTATGTAATTTAATTAATTGGGCCTTTAAATTGGATTTGAGCTTATTATGTTGTAATTGGGCTTATTGGGCTTTGTTGTACAAAGTTGGGTTAAGACAATTGGATTGGATCCAATTGGGCCCAAAACCACTTCCGTTAAGCCCAAATGCGACTTACTGAACCTTTAAAGTTTAATTGGGCCTAATGGGCCAAGATTGATTTATGGGCTTATGGGGTAAATCCCGGATTGGATTTTGGTTATTCGGTTTGACCTGAGTTGACCAAAAGTCCATGCCTTAAGAAATCAATTAAAAGCCCATTGGACTTTAATTGAATTGACGTTAGAAGTTAATCGGTCTTTGAGACGCGTTACGATTAAATTTGGAATTTAAGTCGTAAAATATTTATTATTAAAGTGTAATATTTAATTTGGAATTAAATAATGAATTAGTATTAAATACATATTAAATTGGATTTAATGTTGTAGTTTAATTTAATTCGAGAATTCGTACTTTGAGTACTTATTCGCAAAACGAGTTTGACTCGCGCAAAATCAAATCGTTGTTTGAACATTGGATGATCACTAATTATCAGATTAATTAATTTGATTAGATTGATTGATAACATGCTTGTGTGAATACATGGTTGTGATGAAAGAATAATGTATATCAGATGGATATTAGTCGGGTGGGGGCAATTTTGGAAATTGTTGTAATAAATTTGATTTATTAATTGGACCTACGTGTCCAGCCTTATCACCTCCTATTCTTTGTATTCTCTTCTCACATATTCCCCTCAATGTAAATGAGGTTTCTTTAAAAGTGTAGTGTAACGGGTAGAAGTAATACAAGTGCTAGCTAGAGAGAGAAAGAGAGTGATTTGATCTAGGATCAATGTGTAAAATATCCATCCGTATATCATTATTATTTTACTCATATGCGCTTTATTATGTGTTTAGAATGCATGTTTAAGGGTGTATGATGATGAGACCTTAACAAAGATAATAAACTGGTTGCCAATTTGCACGCGAAAAACCCTCAAACAATATTAAGCGTATTTCCTTCCATTGAGTGATTCTTACTCAAGATCTAAGACGGCATTGGTTTGTTGGCCAAAGTCAAGGCCTTTGTCTGTCGAAGATGTGTTTGAATCACGAAGGCTTTGTTCCATATCAGTGTCTTGTCCAAGTTGTGGTTTGTTGGCCAAAGTCAAGACCACTTCTTGTCCATCGACATTGATTACGAAGCTTTCCATGGTCAATGGGTTCCGCTTAACTGGAATCATTAAGCTTGTTGTGCCAAAGCCAAGGCTTAGTTGATTCAGAGGAAAAAGGTTAGGTAATACATTGGATGTATTGGCATATATAAGATATATGTTACGGACTTGGATGTCCTCCTACCGGATCTAGGAATTGGATTGGATCCAATTGATCTTAGAGATCTACCTAGTTAATTATCATACAATTTGTTGGCCAAAGTCAAGATTGTGTGATATTTAACGGGATCCTAGCCCACTAGGAAACACGGTTTCCCGAGCACTCGACAGAGGGTTAGAGGCTCGCCGAAAATTAGTGGAAGGCAAGAATTGAATTTGCAATATTCGTTTAATTACTTTCCATACGCGCTCAAACAAATATCATTCGTCAAATAAATTAAATGTTAGTTGGACTAATATTTAAATCGTTGTTTTAATAAATAGTTGGACTATATTCAAACTATTCATTTATAGTTGGTTCTATAATTGGATTATAGTAATCAATATAATTGATTTTAACCTATTAAATTATAGTTGATTAAATAGTTGGACTATTGTAATCATTATAATAAATAGTACCTAAATCGTTGATTAAATAGTTGGACTATTAGAATCAAGATATAAAATTGAAAGATTGACGTTTAATACATAATCCTAGGGAAAATGTATTTAAATGGTTTAATTTTAAAATTGGGAATAAATTTCAAGATGGTCTTGGAAAATAATAAGTTATTTTATTTGATAAAATAATATATTAAGCCTAAGCTCAGAGTTAAGGAAATAGTCGAGCATAATCTTTGGAAGATCATGCAATGATAACTTTAGTGCTTAATCCATTAAGCTTGTCGCAGTAGACTCCTTAATTTCTGAATCAGAACAAAGGATTAGATCCTTAAAGTATGATAATGAAATTGAAGGATCTTCATAAATCTATGTTTAGATTTTAGAAGTACTAAATTGCAATATATAAACTCTTGGAGAGTTAATGACTATTCTCAAGGAGATAAAGTCAAAGTTTGCAATTAGGCAAGTAGCGCAAGGCGCACCTTACTTCGATATTCTAGAAGGCCGAGGCTAGGCCAAAATCTTCTAAAATGTTGAAAAAGGGCAAAGGCAATATCATTATAATCTTCTGGGAAGATAAAAGACATATCCCAAAATGTCTGCTCAAATTGTGGTAAACGGGATGGCGTCAGCGTGACTGCCATTTGAACAAAGCAGACATGAAGGAATTAAAGAAAGGGCAAGGCTCTGACTTTAAATATGTTTGTCAAAATTATGTTCACTACTAGTATTAAAATTAGATTTTAAATACTTAGTGTGGTACATAAATATGTACTGATGTGCAGTATCTGCTGTGAGCAGGATACTGACTTCAGTTGAGATTAATCTACGAATGGGAAACGAGATGTAAGTCGCTGTTTTAACCGAGATACCTAAGTTTAGGAACTACCTTCGGGTATGTACTTAAATTAGGAAACTGTTATAATGTAACTAGTTTGACTAGATATATTATCTCTATATCAGTGTTTAACCCGCTGCGGGTGAACCTTTATGTTCTAAGACACTAAAGTGTTTTATTACATAAAGATGATATTGAGATAAACACATTAGATGTGAATAACAGTATTTATATTTTGAATATAAATAATATCTCAAACATATAACATGACAAACAAATAGCTCAAACTGATTTGATCAGATGAAACTAATTGTGGCGTTGTTGTCTGGGACACAATCAAACAAGAATCGTATATCCGCACTTTTGAAGAGTGGGTACTAGGACTGATTTGATTCCAATTAAATAAAGTCTACGAATCTAGTTTATTGGGCAAAGTGCCTAAAACACTATTTACTTGGTAAAAGTGTAAATGCCACATATCTGTTAGCCCTAGTTCATAGTGAAGCAAGTGGGTCCATGTCTAGCTAGGCTAGATGTGGATATGAATATTTCGTGACCTATACGGATGAGGCATCGCGTTATGGTTATGTGTTTCTTTTGAAGAACATAAATCGGAAACTTTTACAGTTTTCGACACGAAATAGACAAACAGATCGGCTAAAGTATTAAAACGTCGCGGTAAGACCGTAATGGAAAATACTTAAGCAATAAGTTTCTAATATACTTGAAAGAGTATAGTATTCTTTCAAATGAGGACTCCTTACGGAACACGTCAATTTGACGGTGTGTCCGAACTGAGTAACTGAATTTTGTTAGACATGATAAGGTTAATCATGAGTCGCTCTGAGCTACTTTTTCCTTCAACGGATAAGCATTAACAGTGCAGAACTTATTTAGAATAAGGTTCCATTAAAATCTGTTTGACAGATTTCATATTAGATATGAACGGGAAAGAAACCGGGTTTCACATTCCTGTATATTTGGGTATACTAGGCATATGTTTGGATGATACCAAACTAGAACCCAAATTGGATAAGTGTCAAGAAAAGGATATCCTAGGGATACCATAAGTATTGTACTTATACATCTCTCTAGAGAACAATTAGATTGTTGCTCGCCATGCAGTTTTCCTGAGAGGAATACCGATATGCAATGGTAAGTGGGAGGATAGTAAAACTCGATGAAAATCGGAGCAATACTATTCAAGGCACCGAATCCTAATGGAACACAAATAGTTCATTAAGGATGAAACTATACCATTAATCTTCGTATACATAAGAACCACGTAGTCGGAGAGAGTCAGAAAATAACCTGGGGTATGGGTTTTTGATCTCACCTCATAAAGATGTCTATCTTATTGAGGTATACCAACTGACTACGTATGAGGTAGTGATACAAGGTATCGATTTCCTATTATGACAAAGTGTCATGAATCCGAAATGGATTCCATGTATATCAACTATGTTTAGACACTAGTTGTTGTACCGCAAGGCATTGTGCCTACTGGTGCTATATAAGTCTTCAAGGAAGACATACATGGATGGCAACATACCAACGTACTAAGCTAGGCTTGTAGCGGAAAGGTATCGTTATCAACATTGTGTTGATTATGATTCAACTTTTTAACTGTTGCCATGGTAAATCCATTTGGATAATGCTTACTAAAGTTGCATGTTTCATTTATGAAATATGACAGCAGAACAGAAAATTGCTTTCCTGAAAATGAAACCTTTTGGAGGATGTTTTCAACATCCTGACGGTTTTGTCGTACCAAAACTAGCAAACAAGGTTGCAAGTTATCCGATCCATGTTTGGATTGAAGCAAGCATAAGTTCTTAGAATTATCATTTTAATGTAATCATAATGGTGTATGATTTAATTCAAAACGTATATGATTCTTGTGTATATAAGGAGGTTATAAATAATGATAATATATGTCATTTCTTGGAAATGATATTCCCATAAAATACAATCGGTGAAAGTTTGGCTTTCGAGAAAACTCTCCGAGAAACTCGTACATTGAAAAAAGTACGTGACCTGGTGTCTCATACGCTTTGAGCATATGTATTCACAAACAGGCCAATCCAAGTGAAAGTCACTGGATTGAAGTTAAGAACATACTTAGTATCTTAGAGATCTAAAGATGCTGTCTTAATCTGTGGAGAAGGAGAACTTGAAGTGACTGGGATCACTACTGCAAGTTTCCTAAACCGATATAACAACTAAAAGTCACCAACGGTACTATACAGTTTGAATAACGGTACAGTGAGCTGGAAATCTTCCAAGCAAGATACTGTTACCGCATAAACAACCAAGGCGGGCTATTGCTGCGGGTAAGGCAGCAATAGAAGCCATCTGGGTCAATAACAAATCTAATTAGATTAGATATAGTTATGTTAGCAGCTGAGCTAGGCGTCAGCGCAAGCTAAAGAATTAATGGTCTCATCAACGATCCAGATACATACTTCGACTATTCTTTTGATTCGTTCGGATCATACATTGTGGCGATGTGATGATCGTATAAATCGCATCGGACGATAACCATACAAATCCGCTGACGAAAGCTTTTCTCAGCAATTTGAGCCAACCGTACATAGTTCCAGTGTCAAGCACTCGAGTGACTGGCTATAGGCCAAGTGGGAGATTGTTGGACAGTTATGACCCATAGCGTCACTATTTGTACAGATCATGGTGTTGTTGTACAAATTAACTATGTGACAAAAGAGATTGCACTCTTATCATTTGTGATAAGATCACCTAGATGTATAAATGATGAGAGGTCCCTATGATTTGTTCCTGGACGGAGAATGATATGAGACAGTATCAGTCCACAAAGGATAAATCATTAAATATCCATAGTCAGAGTATTATCGAGATTGGACATCGATAAATACGTAAAAGACTAGTATTGCACTTGTGTGCGTTGTGAGGGCATAACGACATAGTTCTCATATATTTGGGTATAGGATACTCATGCAAGTGTAATAGGAGGTTGTGTTTCACCGATGGTACGGGAAACAGTTTCGCTCTGGAAAGACCCCCTCAGAATTCCATTGGTAGTATGACTATGTGTCTATGGAAGTCCAAAATCAGGGTAGGTGTATTTGGTCTTAACCTGAGACTTGCACCGCTAATACTTGCGACAATCAATATACTTTGGTTGCGGTCGTCTAGGGCTTTAACCGGTTCTGTGTACGCCAATATTGGGTATATTGAGAATCGTAGTATGTTGGGTGTGATGTCAAGACGAAAATATCACTCCAGTCATAGTGGAGATGATGGTCACGTAGGATATGGGACTGGTGCTCTTATATGTTGCAGCTATCGGGATAAAATGACAAGGTCAGGTTTATCCGATTATAGAGACTAGTCACCAGACATCCGACATGTGCTTCGTACGGGGCAGACACAATTCCAGCCCCAGGCCTAGCACGTGATCATCCGATACTGGACAGAAATATGCAATACCACGTATACTACGCCTGATACAGATCCTTTATTCCTGTAAGGATATTTCAGGAGAATTTGGTAGGCATGGCGCTTTGCTAGAGGCCAACCTTGTCTTGTAAATCGGTAAAACGTAGTACGAGGTACTTACGTGTTCGGATAGTCCGACGACCGAATTTATTGCCAACATATCCGGGGATCTCATGGGTCGCTTCCCAAAGATTCACCGATGACGTATGACTCGCACTTTAATTAATCTGGGATTAATTCGATGAGAGAGAAAATTAATCTGGGATTAATTTCGGAGATATTTTATCTAGGATAAAATATCAATAAAAGAGAGATAACGATTAATTTGGAATTAATCGGTAAATTAATATATTTGATATATTAAACGAAATTGGATTTCGACGCGGAATTAAAATTGGATTTTAATTCGGGCGAACGAGTTAATTTAGAATTAATTCGTTAGCGACGTGAATAGTGATTATGCTTGGCATGATTATTTAATTAAATTAGATTTAATTACGACGCAACGAAAAATTCGTTAATTTGGAATTAACAAACCCGAGCCCGAGATTATTTGCGAGCGCATTCGTATTTCGAATTCGAGTGCGTCAAATCAAGCGTCAAATCATTAGTCGCATCAAGCTTCAAATCGCTAGTCGTTTCAAGCGTCAAATCACTTGTCACTTTGAGTGATGTGACTTGACAACTTGATAGACTTGATGGACATTGATGTTAGAGTGTGGAACACTCAAGGTAATTAAAGTTGGTATATTTGACTTTTTGAAAGTTAAATTAAATGGAAAATCATTTATTTATTTTGAAAAAATATAAATGAAATGATTTACACCATTTACCAACTTAACACATCTTCATCTCTCTTTCTTCTCCCTAAAGTCACGCCCAAGGGGCTGTGAAATGCTTCTGTTCTGCCTGAAAATGGCGTCCATGGAAGTAAGAAAATGTTGATTTTTGTGGCAAAAATCAAGTGCTAGCACACTCCGAGAGTTATACGAAGGTGTTAGGGAAACCCACCCACGAGCCGGGAATCAAACAACGAAGATTGGAGCTCAAATGATAAAGCAAAATCTGAAATTCTTGGAGCAAAAATCTCCTGCAGTGGGCGCACCTTGGAGGACCTAAAATGGTTTTTGTTCTTCATCAAATTGTCTCAACCGATCGATGTGAGTATTCCGCTATCTCCTTTGATGTATTCACACATTATTTTCATGCTTATAATGATCTTGGGACCTAATTAGAAACCAACATTGACAATCCTAGAGTTTACTTTTTGGCCGATTGGGTATGTTGGATGATTTTGAGGGTATTCTCATGTCGATTGGGAGAAGCATGTCGATTGGGCCAGATGTTGGTAAATATAGGTCGATTGGACCAAATTGATTTCTCCCTAAGTTGGAGTTTTGTGCATGATAGTTTTCTTTCTAAAGTAACCAATGAATACTTATTTGGGAAGCTATGATGTCCCCAATGCAACAATGGGTGGTCATCTAACCCCTTTTTTTATTGACTAATTACATCAAGTATCACTTTATTGAAGTACATTGCTAGCATATCAGTTTTAGGGTCGCTTGGTCGGATTTGAGGTTCTCTAATTGTGATGGCTGATGTAATTATCTATTTTCTTGTTTCTTTTATCCTTTTCCATCTAATCTTAATTTGAGCTTGGGCCATGGCATGATCCATAGTGTAGCATCGAAATTTAGTGAGCTTTTTATAGAGTCCACTTTCTGAAAGTAATCCATTTCTGAATGCTTCCACTGCAGTAGGCTGATATAGATCTGAGATTGTTATCCTTTCTTTATTGAAGCGAGCCACGTAGCTTCGTAAGGACTCCCCTCTCCGTTGTTGGATTGCATTAAGGTCATTGGTGGTATTCTCAAGCTTGCAAGAACTTACAAAATGCTCCACAAATTTATCAGCTAGTTCCTGATATGACCCAATAGTCCTGAGGAACCAAGTGAGGGCTGAGCCCGCCAATGTTTCTCCGAATCCTCTACACATTCCAGCTACCCATTGATGAGGAGCCAGATCAGTCGACATCATCTTGTATTTGTAATGGATCACATGATCGTTCGGGTATGTGGATCCGTCATACAGTTTCATATCTGAAGGACTGAACTTCCTTGGTAGTTCAGTGGAAATGATGGTGTCTAAAAATGGGGTATCTGAGATCGTGTCGGCTCGGCTTTTTCTCACTGGTAGTCTGACACCAGGTAGTCTGGAGAGAATTGCATCTTTGAACTCTTGCATTTCCTTGCGCATGGTAGAGGCAACTTGCCGTGCTTGGTCGGTTGAGGAAATATGTTGACTTCTTTTTTGATTTGGTGGATGGTTGTCTGATGGCAGATTGTCAATTGTCACATTTTTGAATGCCCTCAAGAGATTGGTGGGGATTGTGGGATTGCCGGGAAGGCCTGTAGTATTAGGTTGTCGGGAGGTTGAAGAGATTTGCTCCAGTTGCTTCTGAAGAGTTATATTGGAGATTCGCATGACTGAATTTTCCTCCTCTAAGACTCGTAATCATTCTTGTAGAATGTCCAATTGAGAGGCCATAGGATCTAATGTCTGATCACTGCTAGAAGCCATGTGCAGCTGTGTTGAAGGGATCGTAGACTGAGAGATCTTCGTCTGCTATGAATCGCTAAGGCCCCATGGTGGGCGCCAAATTATGGATGCTGGTTTTCGCCCGAGGTCCACAATCGAGAATTTATAGGTTGAGGGCACTAGCGATCCTGCAAAACAAAGGTAGAGTGAGCGGGAGTAGACTACCCACCGGTGTGGTGGATGCCGGGGGCACTCCGACGCTCAAGTCATTGATGAAAGTGATCTATTAATACCGTTGAAGGAGGAGAAAGCTTAGAGATTACCTTGATTCCTGTGAGCTACCGTGTGGGCTGTAGGTAGAAGGTCTATAGAGAGAATATTGCTTGAATAGAAGAGCTTACATGCCCCTTCTCTTCTGGACTTTGGTTCCTCTTATAGGCGATTCGAGGTGGGACTCATGAATGCCTTAATTGTTTATACGTTTTGGGTGATTGTAACAGTCAAGTCGTGAAGAGACAGTTATGGGCAGTCATGAAGGGTATTTATGGGTCTGGACGTTTCATGGGTTGGTATTTAAATGGGTTCAGGTATCGGTCTTTGGGTATGATGTTTCTCCGAGCCTGGGCCTGCACAATGTCTTTGGGTTCGGTTAGGGGGTTTCGGGGGTGCATTTAGCAGTGGTCCTGAGGCAAAAGGTCGAAATTAACCTTGGACCAAATTTAGCCCGTACAATTACCAAGTGGATTAGTTCTAGAATTAGAAAATTATTTTTATGTTCCAGCACTTAGTAGGAATATTATTTCTTATCTTGTTTGGTCAAGGAAGGTTTTAATTTTATAATAAAGAATAATTGTTGTTCATTTTAATATGATGATATTTTGTAAGGTATTGGATATTTAAGAAATGGATTGTATGTTCTGAAATTAAATAACACTATCCTCAATATAAATAAACAAGATAGTTTAAAAGAATCATACCTTTGGCATTGTAGACTTGGTCATATCAATGAAACACGACTTACAAAATGCACAAAAAGGGTTACCTGAACCCCTTTGATTATGAATCATATGCAACTTGTGAATCTTATTTAATTGGTAAAATGACCAAATTGCCCTTTACTGGAAATGGACTACGCGCAACCGAATTACTAGAGCTAATACATACCGATGCATGTGGCCCTATGTCAATTCAAGGAAATGGTGGTTACTCATACTTCATAACCTTTACTGATGATTATTCACATTTTGGTTACATATACTTAATGAAGTATAAGTCTGAATCATTTGAAAAGTTCAAAGAATTCAGAAACCAAGTAGAGAAACAAACTACCAAAAGCATTAAGACACTTCGATCTGATCGAGGTAGAGAATACTTGAGCTACGAGTTTCAAGACTATCTTAAAGAACATGGCATCATTTTACAATGGACTCTTCCAGGGACACCTCGACACAATGGTGTTTCCGAAAGGAGAAATCGAACCTTGTTAGATATGGTACGATCAATAATGTCTAGTACAGATCTTCCAACATCGTTCTGGGGACTAGCATTAGAAACCGCTACTTACATTCTAAATAATGTTCCATTTAAATCTGTTAGCTAAACACCCATGAGATATGGCATGGCAAACGACCCAATCTCAACTTTGTATAAGTTTGGGTTTGTGAAGCTTATGTGAAGTAATCGCCTGTTGACAAGCTGGAAGCATGGTTAATTAAATGTAAATTTATGGGGTATCAAAAAGAAACAAGGGGATACTACTTCTACGATCCAAGTGAACAAAAGATGTTTGTTTCACAAAATGCTATTTTTCTAGAGAAAAAGTTTCTTCTAAGAAAAGATAGTGGGAGTAGACTGAAACTTGATGAAGTCCCAGAACCATCAAATGACATTGAATTACCTTCAACTCGCAAAAGATTGGCGGTGGAACAACCACAAGTTCAAGAACTCCGAAAGTCAAGTAGAATACAACATGAGCCAGAAAGATATAGATCTCTCATGGAAAGAAAACATGATGTATTTATCATTGAAAATGATGATCCTACTAGTTATACAAAGGCAATGTCTGACATTGACTCTTCTAAATGGCTTGAAGCTATGAAGTCTGAAATGGATTCAATGCATACCAACCAAGTTTGGAACTTGGTAGATGTACCTGAATGGATAACTCCCATTGGGTGCAAATGGGTCTTTAAAATAAAGACGGATACGGATGGTAAAGTTCAAACCTATAAGGCTAGGTTGGTGGAAAAAGGTTACAAATAAATTCAAGGAATTGATTATGTTGAAAGTTTTTCGCTAGTTGCCACGTTAAAGTCCATTAGGATTTTGCTTGCAATAGCAGCATACCATGATTATGAGATTTGACAGATGGATGTCAAAACTGCATTCCTGAATGGAAACCTCGTAGAGGATGTGTATATGACACAACCTGAATTCTAAAGGAAACATAAACAAGGTATGCAAACCACAACGATCCATTTATGGATTAAAGCAAACATCTCAGAGTTGGAATCTTCATTTTGATGAGACAATCAAAGAGTTTAATTTTATCAAAAATAAAGATGAACCTTGTGTCTACAAGAAGGTTAGTGGGAGCACGGTCGTATTCCTAATATTATATGTGGATGACATATTAATAATAGGAAATGACATTCCAATGCTCCAATCAGTCAAACTATGGTTATCCAAGAAATTCTCCATGAATGATTTGGGAGAAGCAACCTATATTTTAGGAATTAAGATCTATAGAGATAGATATAAATGGTTGTTTGGCCTCTCACAATCCACGTACATATACAAAGTTCTTAAAAGGTTTAATATGGAAGATTCCAAAGAGGCTACTTGCCCATGAGACATGAAATCTATCTTTCTAAGGAGATGTGCACTAAATCTTCTGAAGAGGTTGAGCGCATGAAATAAATCTCATATGCTTATGCTATAGAATCAATCTTGTACGTTATGTTATGTACGAGACCTGATGTATCTTACGCTCTAAGTGTTACGAGCAGATATCAGGCTAATCCTGGAGAAGATCATTGGATAGCTATCAAGATAATCCTTAAGTACTTAAGAAGGACTGATGATGTATTCTTGATTTATGGAGGATGTTCCGAGCTCAAAGTAATGGGCTATTGTGATGCTAGCTTTCAGTCTGATAAAGATGATAGCAAATCACAGTCTGGATACTTGTTTACTATGTTTGGTGGTATAGTAAGTTGTAAGGGTTCTAAACAAACTACTACAGCAGACTCAACAATGGAAGACGAGTGCATAGCCACTTCAGAAGCAGCTAAAGAAGCAGTTTGGATAAAGAAGTTCATCATAGATTTAGGTGTTGTTCCCGACAGTAACAATGCGATTGTGATGTATTGTGACAACACTGGAGCCATAACACAGGCTAAAGAACCAAGGTCTCATCAGAAATCTAAACACATTCTTAGACGATATCACTCGATTAGAGAGATAATTCAAAGAGGTGATGTGAAAATAGAAGAGATTCCTACTGAAGAGAACTTAGCAGATTCTCTTAATAAAGCACTAACCCAACAGAAGCATGATAGGCATGCTGAATTTTTTGGTGTAAAATATCATAAAGATTGGCTCTAGTGCAAGTGGGAGATTGTTGGTTATATGTCCTAGATCCAATAGAGATAATTATGAAATTTTATATTATTGCATTGATTAATAAAATTTGGCAGTTTATTTATAAGTATTGTGCATAAGCAATTTTGACTACATGTAAAATAAAGTCCTTAGAATGATGATTAAAGAAATTAAATTAAGTTTAATTTATGAGATCCAGTCATTCTTAAATGTTCCCGATCGTAGGATTATCAAAACAGGGCATTGATAAATCCAGTTTAGATCGGCATATGTTATGTCTGCTTCCTTATCGAAAAAATGTAGCTGATCTCATAAGCTACTAGTGAATGTGTTCACTTAGTCTAACATATAGATGCTTGTTAGAGAACAAGTACATTGAACTGAACCGCTTGAGAACCGATATGAAGTGTTATCCACATGTCTATGGGATTTCTCTTTGTAACGATAGTATGAATGATCCTTAGACTTGAGGTCTCCATGGTATCTTGTATTTGGATCATATATACTTTGACATTACATCTCTGTAGTCCATAGCGAGATTGCGTATAAGGTAATGATTGGGCAATATGAAAAACATATGAAGGTAGTGAGTGATCAATAAAGGATTCGCTGCTTTGGATAACATAGAATTGATATCCCAAGAGGCGCGATTTGACATAAGTGATAATATCCATGGCCATGGCGAGTTCTTAAAGGAGTTTAAGAAAAACTCTATATATTATCAGCTTAAGTCAATGTTCTAATAGCCATGATTTAATAGAGTAGACATTTTCGATACTCTAGGCGGGATATCGATACGATATGATATGTGTATGAGGCAAAAAGTTGAGTCATATGGTAATCGTATACGGAATAGGTTTCACTAAAGTTAGTATTCTTTCTTAATTGGGGTTCATGATGCATTATTAGATACCGCTCTTGATCTATGGAAAATAGTTTTTTAATTAAGGAGTTAATTGAGGATAAATTAATTAAATGAATTTATCTAGACTTATGAAGTCTATAACTATATCCATTGCACATAAGAAAGAACCTAATGGGTCACACACTTTAGAGTATTGAGGAGTTAATGATAAATTAAGTAGATTTAAGTTTTAGGACTTAAATGTCAAGTTCTTAAACTTTGGGGTAAATCTATAATTTTAGAAATCATGGATAAAATGGAATTCTGGAATTTTTGGGCCAAAGTGAAGGGTCATTTTGTAATTTCCAATAGTATAGAGGCTAAAATATATTTAACAAAGTGTTTGTATTAAATTATAATTTCATATTTATAGTACCCTAATTTGATTAGGATTGATCAATTTTATTTAATTAATTTAATTAAATAAAATAAGGATAATAGTTGTTTATTTAGGATGGATTAGAATTTCTAATAATAGGATTAATCTTATCCTATTAATTCTAATTTTCTTAGAATTAAAACAGCTTAAACTAAAATCTATAAATACCTTTATTATGCTAGCCATTATTGGTTGAATAAGTTTTGTGAGAAACATGAAATTCACGTGAGAAGCAAATAAAGAAAGAAAAATTTGATTTTTCTTTTATTAAGAATTTGCTTAAACAAAAATCCAAAAAAACTCCCAAAATACCAAAAACCCTAAAATAATTATATTTTCTTAAGTTAGCACTGAAGAGAAGACTTTTTTTTGGAAAAGGTTACAGTGTATTCCAAAAAGGTGTTTTTAGTACAAACGTACAAAGGGCATCCCCAGGAAAGTGCTAGAAGCACAACAAGGAACTAAAGTTCAAAAAACCGAATACATGGCCCAAAGTACAAAATTACATAGAGCTCATAAAACCCAAGCCCATAGTGCCAAACAAATCGGCAAAATCCCACAAACTAGCCACGCAGGATGGTAGAATAAACTAGCATATTCACGCATGGAATGGAATTGCCCAGCGACGTGCATGAGACTGAAATCCCACTCGCGCTGGCCCTTATCGTGTTGTCACAACAGGCCACGAAATCCAGACCATCATGTGAAGGCCACAAATCAATCCAGTCCACGTGCCAGCGCACTCCAATCACGAGCAAAGAGCGAACTAGCCACCCAAAATGCTTACGCATGAAGCACCTCTGAGAGGCTCATGAGGCCCACTTGTCACAAAATGCACAAGGAGCACGAAGGAGCAACAAAACTAGCCCAAGGAGGCCCACAATGCAGATGCCGAAACAAAGCAACAAAAGCTGGGAACATGAGTCCCACATCGCTCATTGCGAGAAGCAAAATAAACCTCAATGCAAAACCAAACTCCATGAAAAGGAAAGCCGTAAAGGCTCTCTTCACTGCAGAGACCGAGGTCCCACATCGACCAGGAAGACCCCCTCAATCACAAATCAAGCTTCATGTCTTGAAGCTACAGGACCCAGTGGTCCCAATATCAAAACAATGCTAATTCAAATGAGCAAATTGTCGAAACCGAGCCACAATCCCAAACAATTCCCACTGAAGAGAAGACACTTACATAATATTGGATTTGAGAAATCTAAAATCCTTATCTCTATGCTTTGGGTGGATACCGTTGGAGGCCAAACGTGTGGGTGGCTTTGAAGAATTTACGAGGAATAATTCGAGGATTACTTAAAGGTTTAAGGTACATTTTTATTTATGTTTCATAAATAAATATTATCATGAATCATGAAAATTAATTATGATATTGGGATTGTAAAATTATGTTTAAAATTGGAAAATTTTAATTTTTCGCCGCATATCGTGTGCTAGATTTCCAACATCAATCCACCAAGCCACAAAACTAGTATGGGTGGAGTGATTATCTTGCTTTGGTGGTGTCAGCTTCCTTGTGTTTACCACTGTTTCAATCGTCTAGGTTCTAATTAATACCGGATTTCTGTACGCACAGAAGGAATGGACCTACCATTACCATTTGGAGTGCCATTTGAAGTCCTTACTCTAGGAGAGCAAGACTACTGTCTGCGTCCTCAACTGAAGGTGATTGTGCCCTTGGTGCTCCTGGCCTGCCCTGAGAGGCTGAAGTCGGCCTCTCTGGAAATGATGTTTGTTACAAATACCGAAATAGGATAGTTGAAGAAAATATACTAGTTTTCTTGATTTCAATCTGAATTACAAATTATCTTTATATAGGTATTACAAATAATCAATATTAATTACATATCAACTAACAACTAACAATTAACATTAATATCATATCTATCAATATTAATTACATATCAACTAACAACTAACATTAATATCATATCTATCAATATAATTACATATAAACTAATAACTAACATTAATATCATATCTATCAATATCCCCCTCAAACTCAAAATGGTAGTGAGGAAACCAGATTGAGTTTGGAAACGAGGGTTGTGTAATGGCCAAGAAGAAAAGACTTGATGAAGATATCTGATATTTGATCATCGGAGCATAGATACACCAACCGAAGAGTACCACAAGCACTATGTTGATGAATGAAATGATAATCAATCTCAATATGTTTGGTACATTCATGGAATACATCATTATGCGCTATTTGAATAGCGATTTGATTGTCACAGTAAAGATTAGTAAGGGATGATCGAGGCACTCCCATATCTTCGAAAAGCCAACGTAGCCATAGAATTTCGGCAGTAGTCACAACAAGAGCTCAATATTCAGCCTCAATACTAAAACAAGTAATCAATGTTTATTTATTACTATAAAAAATAAGCGAGTCACCCAGAAAAACACAATAACTAGTAGTGGATCGATGATCAGTAAGGTCACCTGCCCAATCTACATCAGATTAAGATCAAAGAACAAGTGAGAATTAATAGAGAAATGGAGACCACAAAAGAGAGTGCCTTTAACATAGCGAAGGAAGCGAAGCACAACAACATAATGAAGAGATCGAGGAGATGCCATAAACTGACTTAAATTATGAACATCATAGGCAATGTTTGGTCGAGTGACAATGAGATAAATGAGACTACCAAGTAATTATCTGTAGAGAGTATGATCATCAAGAGGAGTGTCATTCATAGGTGTAAGTTTAATATTATACTCGATAGAGGTTGTAAGTGTCTTGCTATCTGTAAGGCAAACTCGAGAAATAAGATCAGAAGCATACTTACCTTGAGAGATATGATAGCCATCATCAAAGGAAGTAACTTAAAGGCTCAAGAAGTAACTCAAAGAACCAAGATCTTTATTTCAAATTGTTGACTAAGAGGTTGTTTAATATCCATAATTCCTGAATAATCATCCCCAGTAATAATCCTGTCATCAATATAAAGAAGTAGCATCATGATGTCTGTACCAGATTTGCGAAGGAATATGCAGAGTCATGTGGACTAAAGGTGAACCCAAGCTGACAAATAGTCATAGTGAACTTGGAAAACCATGCACGGGGAGCTTGTTTTAGACCATATAGAGCGCGATGTGTTAGCGACACAATCACATATTGGATTTTGATGATGCAACAAGAGTGAAGTCTTCGACGCTCAAAAGTGAGATGTTACGAAAGGATGTCGAAGCACAACAGTGGTGAAAAGCGAAAAATGTAAAGACTTGCACACATTGAAGATTTTATGTGAAGTCTTAGGAAACATGCACATTCACTTAGATGTATTAGGTTCATGTACAAAATGCTTAAAAACCTTCATATTTACATTTTTGGTACAGAGACAAGCATACCGGTCCCTTACCAATATCCATACCGGTGAGATGCTTTGTTTTACATGCTCACTGGAATCGGCACGGACCATACCGATCCCATATCGGTCAACAAATCGGTGAACCTATGGATTGCATGCTTATTGGAACCGACACACACCAAATCGGTTTCCATGTCGGTCCCATACCGTGAGCCTAACGGCTAGTTCCTTTACTGGAACCGGCAACAACCAAATCGGTCATCATACCGGTGACCATACCGGTCAAGCTCTGTATATTGCACACTCACTGGAACCGGTAAGGACTATACATGTACTTATACAGGTTACCATACCGGCGTAATGGATGGATTTTCAACGGTAATATAGCCGTTAATACCTGTTACTATGCTAGACCGGCATACCGGTGTCTGGAGACCGGCATACTAGTCTCAGACAACAAAATTGGGGAATACTTTCATTTTTCTATAAATTGAAGCCCCAATTCATTTTTGCCTCAAGAGTCTTAATAGAGAACCTTCATATCATCTCATAGAGAAAAAACAAGAGTGTTTTATAAACCTTCATAATCATATACACTCAAACATCAAGCTCACACACACTACACCTTCATATACATTTGTAGTGAGCTTAGATCACTTGGGTAGGAAACTCACACAATCTTATTTATCTTTGTGAGTATCCAAGTGTGTTTTACAACTTCAAATTCAAAACACTTGTGATTTTTGAAATCTCATTGTTTGGGTAAATTGTAAAGGTTCGTGAGTGCGCCTACGAAGAAAACTCATTGTAGAGGTTTTTGAGTGAGCCTGGATCTAAAACTCAAAGTGTAAAGGTTTGGAGTGCACCTTACGTAAAACTCTTGGTTGTGAGTGAGCCATGGTAAAAACTCAGTTGATAGTGAAAAGCTTCAAGCGCGGCTTGAGGGAGTGGACATAGGCATTGTTGGCCGAACCACTATAAATCCCGATGTCGTTTTCTCTATCCTTACACTCTTTACATATTACAAGTTTTATTTATTACATGCTTATATATTAGAAACTTGCATATATGTTATTTATTACAATAGAGAAACTTGACCTTAAGCTTAATTGGTAAAATAAGCTTAAAATCGGCAAAGAGTTTTATTTCCGCATATTTTAGCAGTAACCCAATTCAACCCTCTTGGGTATAGAGTTTGGTTGTCGCTAGTGCTTGTTGGTAATTTCAGTTGAAATCAGAGCGAGGTTTTCTCATCAAAGACTTAACCGTCCAAGAAAGCGATCATGGCTTCTACAAGCAACTCGTCAAATCTTGCCAATGGATTTTCAATGGTTAGACCTCCATTCTTCAATGGAACCGATTATAATTATTGAAAGATGAGGTTTCTTAACTACATTTTGGCTGTTGACACACAATCCTTCAAAGTGATCACAAGGGGTGTAAAAACACCGATGAAGAATGATAGTAATGATGTAGATATTCCTAAGCCGCATATTGAATGGACCGATGAGGAAATTGCACAAAGCTCCATAAATGCTAAATCACTCAGCCATCTCATATGTGTTATTGATCGTAGTCAAATTAACAAGCTTCCAGAATTTGGAAATGCACATGATTTATGGAAGTCTCTAGAATTGATCAACGAGGGCACAAGTCAAGTGAATGAACCAAATATCAAATGGTTTATGTGCGAATTGGACAATTTTAAAATGGAATCCGGGGAAGAATTTGATCATATGATTTCAAGGTTCACGGTAATCATAAACCATCTAGGTGCTTTGGGGAAATTCATTGGGCCAACCGATCAAGTGAAGAAAATACTTAGGCCACTCCCTAAAGAATATAGAAGCTACACCTCCTCCATTAGAGAAGCAAACTACATGAACAATTGAAGCTAGATGATTTGGTCAAAAAATTACTTGAGTATGAATTGGAGATCAAAATGGATCAAAAGGAGGAAGATGAGAAAAGAACAAGGAAGAATATTGCCTTGAAAGCAAAAAGGTAGTGATGATGAGTTGGCAATAATAACCAGTAAAATCAAGAAGCTTCTCAAATCCGTTAAGCATAAAGGAAAGTCAAAATTGGAAGAGAATAAATAAGAAAAATGGACACATAAACACAAGAAACTAGTTTACTATGAATGTAATAAACCAGTCCATATAGCTACCGATTACCCATTGAGAAAATTCAAAGGAAAATCCAAGAAAAAGGCATTGAAAGCTACTTCAATTTGGAGCGTGTACGGGCCTAATTTGGGCTAAGGGCATTCTTGACTTTTCACTTAGGGCCCAATACTAAATGTGCCCCAATTCCCCCTAACGGTACCCAGAATAAGACTCAGGCCCTAATTGCCATCTCAGGTCCGCACACAAAGTAAAGGCCCAACATTTATCACCCATCACTCTAAAGAACCCACAACCATCGGAGAAAGCCCATTTTTGTAAAGCCTATATTGGTCCAAGTTATTTCACAAGCCCATACCCAAAGAAATTTCTTACCAAAACAGGCATCATAACTCTTTATTTGCCAAACCAACGAAACGCTCGGACTCATAACTCCCCCTTTATGGATCAACCATTTCCAGCATCCAACGGACAGACAATTAAATGTATTAAATATGCTCACCTCTCAAGTGCATATAAATAGAAGAGGTAATCTACAAATACCGGAGGAGCATTACAACCATCAGCTTAGAAATTCTCTCTAGAACCCTCTGAACCTATGACCCTCCGCCCTCACGGCAGTTCACGGGGATCAAAGTAGTCTCTGAAAGGCAGAATGTGAGCATCATTTAAGCCTTTAGCGTCGCGACGCAACATTTATGTGTCGCGACGCAAACCAGACAGAAGGTGGCATTGCCGTAAGCTATTGGCGTCGCGACGCAACACATCCCCATCGCGTCACGACGCACCAATCAAACTCGTGATTACCCAAAATTTAGGGCTACGCCGCGACGTAAACTCTTTATGCGTCGCGACGCGCCCACGATTTTTGCCTTAAAACAGCCCACCCACACCATTTTTTATTCTTTTCTTTTCTTCACTCTCTCAATCTCACCACACACCCACACCCAATCTCACCAAATACTCAATCCACTCCTCACCCAAATGACAACTCAACACATTCCTTCACTTGGGTGTGATTTAAGCTCGATTCTGTAATTTAAGCTCGGCTTTGGGCATTCATTCTCGAATTTGGGTAATTTCGTTCATTTACCTCATTTATTTTGTAATTTTTCTTTGTGTAATTTTGTGTTTTAGTTTTTGTTTTGTGATTGTGGCTGTTTTGTAAAAATTTATAGCTGTGATTGTTAAAATAGTAGTATTGGGGGCGAAAGAGTGTGTGATTTGTGAAATTTGTGAAGTTGATTTAGAAATATGTTTGTGTGATTGGTTGTATTATGTGTGTGTGTTGTGGATATTGGCTGTTAAAATTGTAGAATTGGGGGCGAAGGTTTGGTAATTTGTGAATTTGTGAAGTGTTAACTTAGGGATAATTTTGGAAATCTTAAAAATTGAAGGGAAACTCTGTCCGATTTTTTTAAAAATCCCAAATGGCACCCAAACGAGCTCGTAGCAAAGCGGCCGCGGAACCATCCTAATACTGAAAAATTAATGCCAGGCCGTTGATAAATGCTACGAGAGAAGTGTGGGACAAAAAATCCCTATCATCGAGTGGGGTTTTGAGATTAATCCGGGGCAATTCCCCCAAATCGACTCCATGATTGCCCAAAGGCACTAGCATAAGCTTTGCCAGAAGCCTACCCCCGCCTGTATACCAATGGTGAGAGAATTTTTTGTGAATGCCTACGAGTATATTGCGTACCAGGTACTAGTGAGAGGCCAAATGGTGGCATTTGATCGGTCTACGATCACTAGATTTTATAAGTTGCCAGATATAGAAGATGATGAATACACTGAGACAATCGAGCACCATGACTTAGAGATCATCACTAGAACTCTATGCATCCTCAATGTTGTATGAGATATTAACAATAATGGGGAAATGTTAAGATGAGTTCTAGGTTTCTAAAGACCGATGCCCGAGTTTGGTTCCATTTCTTTACTCGCACCCTCTTGCCTGGTACCCACATTACAAATGTCACCAAGGAGCAGATGATTCTACTTTACTCGTTAGTTGAGGGACATTCAATATATATAGGTTGGCTGATTTCAAGTAATATTGTTCGGGCAGCTCACTCTGCACAATCTGGACTGCTATATTACAGTATGATCACTAAACTCTGTGCATCAGCTGGGGTGCCCATTGACCCTGGAGAGGAGTCCATAACGCCCACAACTGCCCTTACAACACGTATTGTCCATCAACTACGAGAAGAGAGAGTCCATGCGTAGGCTGGCCCTTCCTCTTCTGTACCTGTTACACCACAATTGCAACCTCACCCTACTCCTCGATTATTGTGATCTTGCTCTGTGTCACAGCGTGTTGAACGGCTGGAATCTCGCATGGATTTCCTAGTTCAAAATAGCTTGGCCATGAGTCAATTGCTCCAGCAAATGGCTCACCATTTTAACGTAAACGATGAGCAGATTTCAGTATCCCCTAACTTGCCAGAGGACGGCAGCGTTGACGACGGAGATGAGGAATGATCTAACTTAGATGCCATTGTTCCCTTATTTTTCTTTTGTTTTGTAACGCATTGGGGACAATGCTCAGTTTAGGTTTGGGGGTATGAGCGTTCATTTTTATTTGCTTTCTGTTATTTTATTCCATTCATGTTCATTTTTATTTTCTTTTTGTTATTTTTCTTCCCTGCATGTTGTGTGTCTGTCTTTAATGTTTGTTCCCTTATTTTTACATGTCGTGTGTATGTCTTGCATGTTTGTTTTAATTTTTGCATGTCGTGTGTCTGTCTTGCATGTTTGTTTTAAATTTTTGCATGATTTATTTTAAAAAGCCAAAAAAAAAAAAAGAAAAAAAAAGTCTGATGATGAGATTGTTTGTCTTAGTTAAATTTTTTTTAGGAAAAGATAAATGCTAATTTCACTTTTATC
The DNA here is from genome assembly GCA_019454045.1 of Zanthoxylum bungeanum. Taxonomy (NCBI): domain Eukaryota; kingdom Viridiplantae; phylum Streptophyta; class Magnoliopsida; order Sapindales; family Rutaceae; genus Zanthoxylum; species Zanthoxylum bungeanum. The sequence goes on from SKCR01015586.1 coordinate 55,062, forward strand.
CCAATTTTGAGCATAATATCTAGTTCAGACTCGTATGCACTTAAAAAATAATTCTGTAACAGTTAGATAATAAGGAGTTGACAAAGTGATTAGTTAAAATAATTGGTGGTTGATGAATGACCGTTTGCCTGAATATCTGTTTTTGTCTGCAGCTATTTTTGATGTGAGGAATGATGATAAAAAAAATTGTTTATATAAATAATTAACCAGGCCTTTACATAGTAACCGGGCGTCTTGCCTCAGTAAGTAGAGATTGTTCGTGTCAAACGGTGAAAGCCTGAGTTAATTATAATAAAGTTTCTACTTAGTAACCAGGCATCTTTCCTCAGTAAGCAGAGATGGTTCGCGTCAATCAGTAGAACCTTTCAACATCCGAGATCCGAGTAATTAAAATCGTATGGGTGTCTTAATACCTAGTGCCCTAAAGCCAACTGGTTTGGGAGTCACTGGCCCAAAGCTCGCTACATGGATTAAAGATGTTGCAAAAAAAATCATCATACCTCACTTTGCTCAGATTGTAGTAGACAGAATAATTTTAGATACTTAGGTTGGTTTGACCCATTAGCTACTGAGAATTGAGACGAAATCACCTAGTTGATAACTTAGAGTCGAAGTTGTTTGCAGAATTATTCACACACACACTTAGAGTCTGATTTAGATATTTTGTTCAAAGGAAATGATTTTAGCTGTAGTATGCACTTTGAAGGTTCCTTTAACTTTGATGCTAGACATTCTCTGGGGACGTTGTTTATATAGCTATTATTTCGTTTATTTTATTTCTTTTCTCTTTTCTTTTTGCTTTTGTGTGCATTAGTTTTATTATTTTTTAGCTTTTGTGTGCATTTGTCTGATTATCTTTTTGCTTTTGTGTGCATTAGTTTAACGTTTGTGGGTATCGTCGCTGTAAGCCCTCACGAGACTACAACTCGTCCACTAGGGACACATAAGGGTTTAAAGGCTTGTTCCATACGCTAAATACAACTGTGATCCATACGAAAGTGGCTTAGTTTAAATTTTATTTTAAAGTTATTTATTGCTTTTTTATTTTGTTTGGTTTGCTCGAGGACTAGCAAAATGTTAGGTTTGGAGGTGTGATGAGCGGAAAATATCTCACATTTTACCGCCCATTTGACCTAATAATTTGTTTAGTTTCTCGGGTTTGATGAACGTTTTGATGTGTTTTTGAGTGTTTTGTAGATAAATAAAGATTTAGAACTCAATGAAATCAAATCGGGGCTAAAACGACGAAAACAGACAAAATGGGAATTTTTGCACCTGACGATTCGCGATGCGCATACCTTTTTTCGTCGTGACGCGCCTCTATTATGAGCCTGCCAACATTTACTGTTCACGCATCGCGACGTAGATCACCTACGCGTCATGACGCGCAGCGCTCCGTGGACATGTGTCATGATATCAGAAGAACGCGTTGGCAGCTCATCACATCGCGACGCGCAAGGCTATCTGCGTCGCGACGCGCATACGAATTTTTTGCCTATAAATAGAATTCGATTTCATTAAGAATTTTCATACTTTCCTTAAAGTTCTAATAAGGATCTAAGGAATGTATCTTGTTTGTTTAATTTTTATAATTTAAATTATGCATTTTTATTTTCAGTAATAGTAGTAGTTTATTTTATTTACTTTTCTTTTTATATTTAGTAGTTAAATTTCTAATGGGGAAAAGGTGAAGCTTTTATTATTATAATTTAGATTAATCTCCCTTTTAATATATAAATTATCTTAAAACCTGACTTAATTGGATACCGTCTTTATGGTCGGTTGAACTTAATTAAATTGATTTTAACCTGACTAAACTGGATACCGCCTTTATGGTCGGTTGGAATTAATTCAAAATCTGACTTAATCAGGATACCGCCTATATGATCGATTGGTAATTATCACGCAAATTTATATATTATAATAAGGAAGATTTCTAAATTAGAAATAGTAAAGATAGATTAATCTCACTTATATTATAATATGGGAATTGTAATTTAATAATATGGATTAAAGTTGATACGGCCTTAATGGCTGATTTTATTAATGTAACATAATGTGACACCGCTTATATGGTCGGTCTTTAGGTGACAGATGATTACCGCATATATGGCTGGTTTATGGATAAATAATAACACCGCTTTTATGGCTGATTCAACTTAATTAGGTAACACTGACAATTTCTATATTATAATAAAGTGAGATTTCTAAAGGTGGTCCCATAACCCCAACATTTTATTTATTCTAGGGAAATGATGAAGCAGAATATTAACATGTTTAATAATTGATTTAATTATATTATGGGTAATACTTCAGGCTTGTTTATTGAATCTTAAAATTAATGCTTCTTGTTGCCTGATCACCAATAAGATTGATGTGGTAAACTTAAAATGAACTTGGAAAATGGATTTTAGGTTTCAGCCTTAAATTCAATAGCTCACGATCTCCCTTAAGGATAAATAACCCTTAATAGATTTCCTTACAAGATAGGAATATACCTGTCGGGCGAGAGAAGCCACAATTGGAACTTGAACTTAATGAATTCAGGTAACTTGGTTAACATAGACATATGATTAATTGGGTTATTTGGGTATTTGCCTCTGACCATCGGAAGAGGCTTTTGCATATCTTCGTGTTCCAAGTTAACAAACTGATTTATTACACATATATAAGAGAATCAATTCATCATTAGAACAATATTGTGTGGATTCACAACCCTATATATTCGATTCTTTTGTTTATTTTCCTTAGTATTTTCTTTTGTGTTTTTATTTATTTATTTAGCAAATCCACATTCAACCAACCAATCAAGCAATCATTCTCTTCTCCCTTTAATTAGATACCTGTAAATAAATAATATCAATAATTAATAACAACAGTAGAAATTAAGTCCTCGTGGGATCAATATTTTTATACTACTTGAGTGATACGTGCGCTTGCATTACGTGTGTGATTGCTTCTATATCTTCTTCCCTGAATCTGTCATGAATCAGTTCTAAATTCCAAGTGTTCTATGAGCTCAAAATATCTGCAACCGTGGCATCCTGAGGTAAATATGGTTCTTTGATTGGTCTGAATGTTGATGGTCTGGGAATCCAATTGTCCTTCCTTATCTTCACCTTAGCTCCATTTCCAATTCTTCATCTACAACCTCTATTGATAACCTGCTTTCCCCATATGATGCTCCTCCAAATATATGAGGGGTTGTTGCCTACCTTTGCATTAAGAAATTCAGAGTGCTTGTAGTATCTTACCTTTAGCACCTGTGCCACTAATGAGTCTGGAAATTGGGTTAGCCTCCACCCCTGTTTCGAAATGAGTGATTGGTTAAAATGAGAAATTTCTCTAAACCCCAACCCTCCTATACTCTTCGCTTGACTCAACATTTCCCACTTTGGCCAATGGATAATTCTTCGATCTGCTTTTGTTCCCCACCAAAATCTGGCTATGGCTCTTTGAATCTCCTCGCAAATCCCTAAAGGATTCTTGAAGACACTCATCGCAAAAGCTGGGACTGCTTGTGCAACTGCCTTTATTAGGATTTCTTTGCCTCTGCTTGAAAAGAATTGGTGATTTCAGTTTGGTCTCTTCCCCAAAACTCTAAGTTTGACTTCGTTAAAGAAACCTCTCTTCTTTCTGCCTATCATTGATGGTAACCCCAAGTACTTCTCGTGTTTGGACACCACATGTAGCTGGAAAATGTTTTTGATTGCTTCTTTGCATGCCTCATGGGTGTTGGTACTGAAAAACATGGATGATTTCTCATAGTTAAATATCTGCCCTGATGCATCTCGATAGGTCTCGAAAATGGATTTCAGTTTTTGACAGTCTTCCACTGAGACTCGTGAGAAAATAAGGCCGTCATCAGCAAAAAAAGAGATGGGAAATTGTTGTGTTTCTATCGAATCTCAACCAGTGAATAACCCTTTGTCTCTCTTTCTGCCTCAGTATATTGGAGAAAGCCTCTGCACAAATGATGAACAAGTATGGAGACAATGAACATCCTTGTCTCAGCCTCTGTTGAGGTTGTATGCAACCCTTTGCCACCCCTTTTATTATCACTGAAAAAAAGGAAGTAGAAATACTATTCATAACCAAATCAACCAAGATTCTTGTGAACCCAAAATGTAGCATGGCTTGCTTTAGGAAAGGCCATTTGATCCTGTCATAAGCTTTGCTAATACCTAATTTGAGCACAACTAGCCCATGTTTCTTGCTCTTGTTGAGTCTGATCTTATGTAAAGCTTTGTAGCCAATGATAATGTTATCCGTAATGAGTCTATTAGGGATAAAGGGGCTCGTTGTTTGGGAGATAATATGGTGAAGTAGGGGTTTTAGACTATTAGCCACAGTTTTGATTATAATCCTATAAATCACATTGTAGAGGCTTATAGGTCGAAAATCCCTCACTCTTGTTGGTTGCTCAACTTTAGGGATTAAGACAATATGTGTTTGGTTTATGGGGTAATGTCACACTGACCATTCAGAAACTTTAGACAAGTATCAGTAACTCATTTGCTCACCTCCTGCCAATGCTTCTGAAAAAAGCTACAGGCAATCCATCTGGACCAGGGGCCTTTGTGGGGCACATCTGCGAAAGAGCTTCTTTAATGTCTTCCGCTATAAAGGGTCGTCTCAGTAGTTCATTCATTTCTGCTATTACCTTCCATGGAATACTTGATAACACATCACTGATCTGATCATTGCTTGGGTTGGATGTGGTAAAGATTTTCGTAAAGTATTGACAGAAAATTGATTATACCTTCTCGTCTTGCTCTCTCCAGTTACCAACCTCATCCATCACTCCCCAAATCTTTTTTTTCCTTCTTCTCGCAGTTGCTTAGCATGAAAATATTTGGTATTCTTATCCCCCTCTTTCAGCTAGTCTGCTCTCGACCTCTGTTTCTAGTTCATCTCCCCATCCATAAGTATATTATCAATCTTTCTCTCAATTGATCGAATTTCCTCCCCATTCTCATTTCCCATGTTACTCATTTTCATTATTTAGAGTTGTCTCACTAGGTTGTCGAACTTCCTCATTTGCCCTCCAAATTCTGTCTTGCTCCACCTTTGTAACTGGTCCATTATTTTTTATTTAACTTGCTGGAATTTCTGAAAGGGATTCTGTTGATTCCAACTTCCATAATCATCATACTTTCTTACTACTATGTCCTTATAAGTCTTATACGAGCTCCACATATCCTCATAATAAGTTCTCAGGAATACTTTCCTACGGTAATACCCTCTACTACTCATTGTATAAATTTCTAACATAATCAGGCAATGATCTGACCTCCAGGTGTCCAAGTTCATGGCCACCAAGTTGTAACTCGTGTTCTTCCAGTCCCTGCTACAAAGAAATCTATCAAGTTTCTCCTCAATTAATTGATGCCCAAATCTCATGTTAGACAATGTGCGGATACCATCTACTCTCTACATTGATCAGGCCACATTCATCAACCACATCTCTAAAATCCATTATCATGCCCACGTTTCTTTCATTTCCCCATGACTTTTCATTCAAATTCATGACTTCGTTGAAATCTCCAAAACATACCCATGGGGTAGAGGACAAAACAGCCAATCGCCTCATCAGTGTCTAAGTATGTTTCTTCATTTCCTCCTCAAGATGTCCATATATACATGTCACACGTAGGTTCAAACCATTCTCAATTCGAGCTTCAACATCAATATGGTGTTTTCTAAATGATTGCACGTTTATCTCTACATCTGAGTTCCATAGCATTGCCAATCTACCGCCCCTACCACTCCTATTAACCACAAAACAGTTCTGAAAGTGTAATTTCCTACTTACTATTGTCATATGCTCCGACCTCAACTTTGTTTCGTAAAAAAATAGAAGTCGCGGTCTCTGTATCTTGAGAATATTTTGTATTGCTCGAAACATTCGGGCATTCCCCAAGCCCCGAATGTTCCAACTAATGATTTTCATGGCTGTCGACGGGGCTGGCATCCAACCTCCACAGTTGATTCATCCATGCAATTGGTTGGTACTTCCACCTCTTCCATCTCCGTCGTTTCCCATCTCAATTTAATAGCTGCTCGTGGGGATCTAAATACCATCTAATTCGTTATCGCCCTCTCAGGGCTACAAATTTTTGCTTTTTATTCTTCGGGCTCCCACTGCCCATACAGTTTCCCATCATCTTCAAATTTCTAACATCCATTGTCGAGCTCCATTTGTGGCTATTCTTTCGGGCTTGCTTCTTCCATTTTTTCTTCATATGTTCTGTTTTTGTTATCTCAAGCCCTGCATCTACCTCTTGATTTTGGGATGGGGCCTGCCCCCCTTTGGTTTGTGGACCAGCCTGGTACAAAGAGAGTGTTTTGCTTTTTCCATGTTCCCACCCTTTGCACTCTCCTGCTTCTCGATTCCCCAACTCTAGCTTCTGGTCTTTTACAGCTAGGCAATGCTGCCTAAACTCCCTTATCCTCTAAGTGTTCCGCCCTATGACACTTGCTTTTGGTGACCCTTCACAAACCTCTTCCACGTTGCACATTCCTATTAGATGTTCCTTGGTCTGCTCTTCTTCCTGGGGTGACCCATACCCGGGTAATGTGACTGGGTTTGTTAGTTTTGACATCATTTGATTGTCTTATCTATCACATGTTTCTGTTGTTACTTTTCCCGGTTTGGTCTGCTCACTATTCCATCTATCTGTAGGCACTGCATTTTTGCATATAAGTCCCGATGATGAGTCTCACATGGAGACACTACCTCGTTAAAGTTGTGGGAGTCGCGGGAAACAGACGTCGGAAGGGAAAAGTCAGAAATTGATATCTTGTTGGACTAAATTCGTTTGCTTAGCTGTGGGTTCGCTCGTTGGACCGCTGTTTTAAAATTCATCCTCAGTCCAAACCCCCGCAAGCCACACACCAAGCCCATACACCACCAAGCCACACACCAAACCCACCAAAAAGAACCAAACCCACGCCCAAAGGACCCAATTCACGCCCATCTCCTTCCAAAATAACAAAATCACACATTAAACACATGCTAAAATCAAGACAAATCACCTTCCCAAATTAAAGAAATCAAATCAAATTAAATTAAATCATATTCCTAATTAAAAGAGATCAAATCAAATCAAACCAAATCACATCCCTAATTAAATAGATTTTTCCTTATAGCACACTAATTAAAATATTCCCCCATAATTACATAATATTCTTTCTCTATTCACATAAGGTAAACCCCAACCATTTCCTATAAAAAGAAGCCTAAACCAACCATTCACACCCTGGCTCATTCTCACGAAAACACAAAGAAAATAACCTGGAGCTTCACCCTCTCTTCTCTTTTCTCTCAAACGGCATCCTCACTCCTCGCCCTTAACAAACTGCACGCGTGAACTCACCCTTCAGACCATCACGTCCTTAAGCAGCCCAAACACATAACCTACCTCACGTCCCACATCGGTCACAAACACATAGCATCATCACCCCTCGCAACCCCATTAACCACGCAGACACACGTCCCCTAAACTCTGGTAGCCACCCACAAATAAATAAATCACACAACCCTTCAAACCACACTACCCTCACGCCACAGCCCCCCTCCATCACGTAAACGACGAAAACACAAACAAACAAAGCACAAAAGCACCACTCAACTCACTCAGCAGCCACGCCTCACTCAAACTGCCCTTCAACTCATCAACAAAAGCCAAGACACTGCCGACTAAACCTGCCTCCTCAGAATACACACACGTCACACACATAAGCAACCCTCATCCCACATCGACCAAATAAACCGTGAACAACAACCGAGCCAATAACCCTCCAAAATAGTAGCCCATCACCGACCACAAACTGCCCCATAATCGAACCACAAAACCGCAGAAAATAACCCAAAACAGTCCCCAAACTGCACCCTTAAACCACAAAAAAAACTGCACCAGAAAACTGCATAAAACAGTCACCCAAAAACTGCCTAACACCGTAAATAACCACCTAAAATAATGACCAGAAAACAGCAGCAAAATGGAGGAAACAACAGTCCAAAACAGCAAGGCAACGAAGGAAAATAACGAACCAGTAAATCGGAAAAGTTGCGGAGTATCAACCCTTCCGAAAATCGTATAACGCACTTCCAAGAGACGACTTAAGAGGTTAGACCTGAGGGCACCCTTTTTATCTATTCATGCACTTTCTTTCTGTTATTTATTATTATTACTTTGCATGCGTATTATAAATTCATGTATGTTGTGGCCATGGGACGAATGAAATATGTGTTATCTCTTGCGGTATATCGGATGGAAATTCAGACGTAAATTCCGTAGCCGAATCCGAATGGACGGTAGTGTGGTCTGCACTTGGGATACAATGCCACGTACCGCTTGAGAGACACACATGTTTCGTTTCATCCAATCTTATGTTTATTCATGATTTAGTCGTTTAGTATGTGTTTTTTCTTTTATGCATGATTTAGTCGTTTAGTATGTTTATTCTTTTATGCATGATTTAGTTGGTTATTTCCAAGCATGATTAGTTATTTCTTTCGCATTAGGAATTTAATTTATGTTTATGTTTAGGTTGTTATTTATTTTCGCACTTGATAATTTAATATGTTCATGAAATTGTGTGCTTGCCGTTATGTCGACTTACTTTTATGCATGTAAACTTAGATATAGGTTATATGCAAACTTAGATATAGGTTGTATGTGAACTTAGATGTAGGTTATTCTTGTGTAGACTTGGTTAGATTATTGCACAAATCCTTTCATTACAAGTGGCATAAGTGAGGGACCATTCCGAACTCAACGGTTTGAGGTCTTCCCTTGCGATGGGTGAGTGCGGTCTTAAATCATTTTCCCAGTTCACACTGGGTGGCGACTCCATTTTATTTCTCCGGTTTAGTTCCCCCGTGGGCTACTCCGTACTCCCAACTAGGTCGTGAGCCTGGAACAGCGTCGCCGATTTCTGTGTCCTACATTATCACTGCCCCTATTTTGTTTCAATTTTTCAGCTAGAGTGACCGCCTTTATCCATACCCCATATGCTAATTCCTCATTTGGTTGAGCCATGTAATTCAAGCATTCCCTGTATTGGTGACCAATACATCCGCAACAAAAGCAAAAATTTGGCAACTTTTCTTACAATATTGGCATTATAATATAGTCCCCATCTTCCTGTTTCAGAATCACCATTTACTTCAATGGTTTTGATACCTCCACCGAAATCCTAATCCTCACAAATTTTCCAATGCACTCGCCCGCCATATCAGTCCCCATTTCTTCGACCGTTCCAATATTTTCCCCCAGTCTCTGTAATGTGTCCTTATTCATACACATAATTGGTATGTTATGGATTTGAACCCAA